>JALMQS010000819.1:567444-644870 GCA_024734495.1 Forficula auricularia | reverse complement strand
GTCCAATTGTAAAAGTAAAAAAATAAAAATAATTTAACTTTCGCAAAACGTAACAAGTGTTGATGGTAAAAATCATTAGCTCTATCAAGTATAATATCATTGAAGAGGCCTTTTAAAATTCTACATGTATTCTAGTAATTTTTATTTGGACGCCTCAGCCGCAAGCTAATTGCATAAAAAATCATCTCGGAATGTAAACATTCTCTTTGCAGCTCTTGAATTTTGAATTTAAAAATTTGTAAGAATTCAGGAAAATAGCATACATTTGATGAAACATATTTCTCTTGCTATAAATAATTTTTTTAAGTGACAAATCCAAAAACTACAGAGCCTTCGGAATGTGCGTTTGCTCAACTTAACCACTTTATATTTTTTTTTATGAAAAACAAAATCAATATTTTTTTTTTTCTAATAATCACAATAAATAATCAATTAAAATTAAACAAAAAGTTAAATAAAACCAACATTATTTAATTAGCTTGACATCACAAGAAAAACCGGCCAATCAAAAGCTTTATTCTGGTCAATGTAAAAGACCTAACGTGGTCCTTTGTTGAGATTACGTTCCCGATAACACCTTGTGATATTTTATTTTAATTTATAACATTAAAAAAAGTATAAATTTTAATTTTTTACTCTAATAAGATTCCAAATTAATGTAATTAGTATGTAAAAAAATAATTAAATTAAATTAAGATAAGTGGAATGGTTAAACTATAATAAGTAAAATTTTCATTTTTTTTTTGCTGAAGATTAAAATTAATTCTAAGCTAATATAAGAGTTTGTAATTTTTTAAAATATCTTATCTTTTTTATCCATTGCTTTTTTTTACTAAGAGTTCTTTTCCATTAACTTTTTTTATTCTTGCTTTTTGGCTGGCTTCTGGCTTGTATGTTGTTTTGTATATTTAAAGAAAATCCGCTTTATATATACATATATATTAAGCAAATAATTTTGAACGTTTTTATTTGTAAGGAATTAAATTTATATTTAAAATGCAGAATATGAAAATTTCCAGAATTTCATTCTATATCTGAATATATTCAATTCGTAAATACGATTAGCCCAGGCTTTGTTGATTGCACTGATTCTCGTGAGATTACTAAATTTAAGTAACCTTGTTGAAGTTTTTACTTGAGTGGAGAACAGCTCAGAACTTTGCATGAAATTGGTCTACTCTCTAAAACTAATCGGCTCTCACACGGGTTGCTTAATAATTTATAGCAGAGGAATAAAGCCGATTCTGGAATTGACCGACAAACCAATATACACTTGTACACATACATAATTTTACAAATACAGGATTTCAATTAAAAATGATTTTTCTTTGTGGTCTTGAACGTTCTGTAATTTGATGTCTGTGCCACGTAACTTTCACATCCCACCAGTCCGTTTCTTTTTTTTTAGATCGACATTTTTATCAGTCCCAATAAGAAATAAAGTAATTAAGGTAGTTGTATCGCGACAATAGTAGCAAAAAGCTAATACTAGAATATATATTATACTACAGACAATAAGCATTCATATTTCATAAGCCTAAAACTTTTTGCTGTTTATGTACCACTACTAGCCAATCCCATGTTCGTTTGACAAATCTGGCAACACTGTCCGAGCTTGAATATTTTTATCATAGAAATGTCAGATAAAGTACATTATAAAGGTCAATTTATAAAACAAAAAGTTATTAATAAGCGATTGAAAGCTGTTGCTGCAATGACTGAATCAAAAAAACGTCAAAAAACTACTAAAGTTAACCCACTTTTCAGGTTAAATAAATGCGTTGTTGCCAGCTTGTTTTTAATGTCTGAAAAACTCTATCTTTGAAACCTATTATCTCCGGAACTATTTTGTTCATAAATTTTATTTTGTCACTAATCGATTCAAAAGTATTTAAATAATAATCTATCTAAATTTCAAAAAAATCTAAAAGAAGGGATTTGGTGATATAACTATTTTAATATTATCTATAATAGTCGTAGTGCCCTTATTATGTTAAGGAAAAGAAAGTTCTATAATTCGGTTGAGTCAACGTATATAAAACTCCATTATCTTATTCAGATCACTCAATGAATAGAAACTATTAATGAATAACCTTCATTGTTTAAAACAAAAGCTTGGTACTCTTTCTAGAGAATTCTTAGTAGAAGTTACAAATTTGTTTGCTCTACAAATGACTATTGCTGGGAGGATGTGGACACACACTCAGACAGACAATACATTTTTGGGCAATTTTTCGGACTCTTTTTTGTTGTTCTTTGATTCTTTTACTATTATTAACTTAAAAAGTGTAGGTAAATATAAATACTACTTGGTATAAATTGACAAATATTCAAAGAGATTAATTTGTTTGAGCCCTGAAAAAGTCAACAAAGTTGACGAAACGTTGGCATAAAATAAAAAATACTTGCATAATCTAAAAATGGTCCTTATTTCTCTACAACAACTTATTAGTATATTTTTATCCTGTAAAATTTATTATTTTACTTCAACATTTCGGGGGAGGGGGACTGAAACTCTAAAACCCTTCACCCCTTTAGCTATGGCCTTGCATGCGGATTTATTTGTCCTCATTTGGAGAAGCTTTGGTTCATTATTTTCTAGATCCATTTTTTGTACTTGTTGCAATAGATTTATTAGTCAAGTTTCTGCTTTGACATAATATATAATAGGATTATTCTCTAGAGAGATTGCAAGTAACATTACTGTGACTTGACAGGATCTTTTAAACAGCCGTTACCTTATATTTTATGTTTCTGGTTTTTATTCCATCGGACTGCGCACTAGGAGGACATGAAACATGTCTTGAGCCAAGGGCATGCGATAATTATCTTCTAAGATTGCACTCGCTTGTTTAGTTTTAATCTGTATTGAAATGTATAAAGAGATAGACAATAGTACAATTAACAGATTTGAAATAAGAAAAGTCGCGTGTCATTTAAGATTATAATACTAGTATAAGAGAAGCAGCGCTCTTAATGGCCAAGTAGGCAGGTTCTAAAAATGATGGATCCCAACTCTCCGAATGTTATAAAAATGTTAATTACAAAGTATGTATTCATACGCCTAATTAAAAAAACTCTTACCGAGTGTGACAGCTTCTACTGATGAGGAAGTGCTACACTAAATTTAGGGTATAAAATTTTTATAATTTTCTTCCTAATTTTTGTATTCTTTTTTCTTTGTTAATCATAGGAT
Source organism: Forficula auricularia (assembly GCA_024734495.1). Lineage (NCBI taxonomy): Eukaryota > Metazoa > Arthropoda > Insecta > Dermaptera > Forficulidae > Forficula > Forficula auricularia. The sequence goes on along the minus strand of JALMQS010000819.1, from coordinate 641,674 downwards.
AAAGTCCTAGATCAGAGCTGTCCAACCTGTGGCCCGAGGGCCGTGTGCTGCCCAACATTAAATTATAAACTTCCTTAAAACCTTGAGATTTATATGTAGAGATATATATATTTCCCTTTTCGAAATATGAAGTACATGTGTACAATACGTGAAGCTTTTTTCAAGATTAAATTCACTAAAAACAAAATTATCAGCTCAACTATATAAGATAAAAAAAATAATGAAGTTTCGAATATTTATAAATTCTTCTTCTTCTCATATTTTCATTTTCTAAAATATTTATTATTTCAGTAATTTATATGCTATGACACTATCCAAGTCTATATTTATCATTCTAGTACAAGGAGACAAGGAATTGGAGTTTTCTAGAACAACCACAATTAATTGATAATTTCTCTCATGTACTAAATCTTGTCAGGACTTGTCTTTTAGATCTTTTCACGTTCTTATGGTATATGTCAATACATAATGGATAGTTTGGGATTATTAAATCCGTGGCCCTTTTAAAAAATAAATTATCATTCCTCAAAATATCCTTCTTTATTCCCATTCGATTTAATCCAGGGCTGCCCAAACCGCGCCCCAATATAAAGTCATAAAATTACTTAAAACATTGAGATTTATATGTAGATGCTAAAAAACACACAACAATTTGGCCTGATAATGTTTTTTCTTTAAAATAAGAAATCTGAAAATCTACTGTAAAGTTATCAAAAAATAAAAGTGCTAATTTTAAATTTTGAATCTGTAACTAAATTTTTAAATTTTCGAAAAAATAATAATCATTTTGGTTTATTTTCGACTCCATTTTCATTAAAAATAAATTTTCTTATTGCAAACTTTTTGATTGAATGTTCTAGAACAACAATTAGATACCGATCTGAAAGAAAAATTGAATATTGTCTCTTTATTAGAATTTTATATTAATTATCTAGCCAGAAAAAATATAAACAAATACTAATACATAATATAACTTTTTGTAAGAATCTACGTATGTATTTACTACATACCTATGCGAGAAACTATTTTCAAGTATAAAATTTACGAAAAGTAAAATTAGAAGATCACTATGAGCTAAAAAAATAATAAAGTTCTTATTTCTACATTTTTTAACGAACTTTTTTGAATAAAAAATATCAATAGAATTATAATATTTTATCCGTCGTCCGAGACAATTTTTTTTCTTCAAATGTGGCCCGTGTAAGCCAAAAGGTTCGACGCCCCTGTCCTAGACTCATGAATTTATTTTAAAATAAAAAATAAATTAGACTCCAAGATTTTCCATATATATTCCGATAATTTATTTGTTTGTGCTTTGTTGCAATCATGTCTGATAATATTCAAATTCCTCGATCAGCATACCGTAGTGAATGTTCACTTTGATATAATAACTAAAATTTCTCTCCGAGTACATTGCATTCATAATTCTGTTTAATGGCACACCTGATAACATATATCCTCCCCACTAAATGTAAATGAATAATGACCAATAACGACATATCATTGCTCTCAATACAAGCAAAAGGTGTGTGTGTTGGGTAGGATTTATGGTCAAGCCGATATATGAGTGGTAGAATGTGGATGCGAGCGGCTGGTTTAGGGGGGGGGGGGGTGTAGAGGGACCAGAGAGAATCCAAATCCCCCTGTCAATAAGTTGACAATTCCCTAAGTGAGATCGAATTGATTATCACTCGATACGTTTTAATATAATCCAATTATTTACATATCCGTTTAATTGTTTATGATGGAAGAGAATCTATTATCAAAATATTTAATTATCTAACTGAATTGTATGATTCTTTCGTATTACTCATATTACATAGGAAGAGAAAAACAACAAAAACAGTAAAAAAACTAATTGAAATTGATCTTTCTTTGTGATTAAATTAGATATTAAAATTTGGTGTGACTTAAGCACATCACGTGGCTTTGCCATATAGCTGGCTTTTATATATATATTGAAGCTCCTATAAGCCTGGCTTTGCATCTCCAAAATGAAAAGAAGAAGAAGAGAAAGATTATTATTATTATTAAAGTCGCATCTACTGCTAAGGTCATTAGCGCCTAGAAGAGAAAGATATTTTATGGATTTGGTCGGAGTCGAAGTTATCCGTTGATAATGATCTTTTAAACAGCTGAAGGTTATAGTTCGCGGGAAAGAGGGTGGCTGTAAGGTAGTTCTAGTCTCTAGAGATCATAAGGATAAACGATTTGACGAAAGCGATCGTTCGATTCTTAACCAATTTATAGTGAAGGGGTGTTGAGCGTTCGAAAATCCCGTATTTCTTACAAATAAGGCTTTGGAGTGGATTAGTGATTCAACTCGTCTAAACAAATACCATATTAGTATTTATAGTACAGGGAATAGGGTTAAGTAGGAATCGAATGAGTTAGATATGACCGGGTCTCCTAAATTAAGCCTTTTTCCACATAAAAAGATTTTACAGTGCCACCCCATGTTGGTCATCACAAAAAGTCAAATCTCTCGCAAAATAATCATTCGATTAAAATTTTGAACTTAGGATAAATATATCTAGTAAATTTTAAGCTTGAATCTTATTTAGTCCAGAAAACAATTATACTGAAAATTATTTCCCTCAATTCACCATTTTATACAATTATTATTTTTACCTTTCTAAAATTCCCTCATTTTCATTTTTAAAACAATTTTATATTGGCTATTTGTCCAAAAATTCTAAAAAAAAAAAAAAAAAAAAAAAAATGGAATGAAAAAATAATTGATCCTGCAACACCCCAAAATTTTGTGCCTCTAAAAATTAAAATCGTTCCCACAGTCCTGAGCCGAGTAAATTGATGCCCTTATTTATTTAGAGTGAACACCAAGTTGTTTCTCTTTTGAGAGGGTTGCTTACCAGCGCCTGAATCGTTGACACTGAAAAAAGCTCTGTTGGAGCCCAGTGCCTGAGGAGCGTATATTATGGAACAAGGTGGGTTTCAGTCTGAAACGTTTTTTTATTAATATTTAATCTTTTTCTTCCACATGAACACATAATATGAAAAGAGTTAAGAAAAATAAAGTTTTAGATTGTGTATTTAGTTACTCAGACGTTACAAAAGGAAACCGATTAATAATACATTATTATTGCCTAAGTTGAAATATAGTCAATGTCTCAACATTTTAACGATTAAGTGGGAGATAAATTTAACCTAATTTATCGCGCGGAGAATTTACCAAAGCTCGAAGCCCCTAAAACCTTAGTAAATTTGACTATATCTAACTTTCTGAGATTTGGCTGGTGATCCCGGCTTCTTTTCCTTCTACTCTGTTCTTTTCACGATGGAGGGGCCAGCGCATACAGGCCTTTAGGGGATGGACCTTCTGGTGTATCTCCTTCTCACATCAATATCATTAAAAAAAAGTATGCCTGCTGAAAAAAAACCCTCTCGAAAGGCGGGTATCTACTAATAAGAGTAAAATTGAAATTAAATTAAAAAAAGAAGCAGTCAATTCAGAATAATTGCTTTAGTATCACGCTAGTAATGTTAAAATATAGGATTCAAAACGTTGTGCATTTCAATGTTTTTCTCTAACTTCCAAAGTATTCTACATAAATTTACTTCCCGAGAGACGAGATTTCAAAAGAATTGAATACTAAAGCTAAAAAAATATTAATTACTTTTTTTACAAAGAAGTAAATAAGAAGCCATAAAATTATAACAACTAATTACTACCAGGAATATTACCGTTGATAAAAATTTGTTTCATTACTATGGTGAAATCTGAAAATAATTTTAAAATTTTCTTTAATTTGACCTAAATAAATTTTGATCATTTGATCTATAAAATGTACTTCTAAAAAGAATTGACAATAAATTGTTCCAGTCATCTGGTGTGTATCAAACAGCTCTCTCTGTTTAATCCCTAGGAGTTGGCAACCGGGTCTGCTTGTTAGTCCTTAATGAAATTTAAAAGTAAAATTTAATTCACCCACACACGTATATATCTACTTATTTTATAAAATTGTTTAAAATTAAATGTTCAACTATAATGTAGACATGTTCGATGATTTTTATTTTACCATAATGTTGTAATCGTGCGGACATTTTTGTTTGTTTTTGTTTAGTTTATTGGAATATTTTTAAATTATTTTGATAGAAAATATATGAATTGAGCCCGGTGGAAGTGAAATTTCAAGAGATATTAAATAATTTTTTAAAATGTATGTGAGAGAATTGACAAATTTTGTTTGCGCTCTACCTTAAAATCGAAAAATAATATAAAAACGAAATTTCATATTAACTTGTTTTATATTTTGATATTAAATAGTGATTAAATATTATAGGAATTAGTTGGATTTACTTGTAGTTCATTATAACTAGAGACCAGATTTTTATGCAGTAAAAGCTGCCAAAATATGCCATAAATTATGCGGTTAAAAATGCTGAAATATGCAAGTACAATGCAGAATACGTTGAAATATGGAAATATATGCAGTAAAAGATGGCAAAATAAATTTTTTATGTACTAAAAAATTAAAATTGAAGACAAAAAACTATATATTTGAAGGAGTGCTATGAAAAAAATACACTGATAAAGTTTTCTTTTAAAAAATCTGTATTTGGCGCGAAATATGCAATAGTTGATAAAAAATCTTTCAAATATGCAATTTTATGAAATTCTCTTCAAATATAAAAAAATATACAGTATAAAATTTAACCCACAGTATCCTAGATGCAGGATTCGGATAGATAATTGATTCCTTGGGTCGTATGTGGCGACAAACAAAATATGCAAATGCATAAGAATCCGGTCTCTAATTTTAACACTTTTATTTTTTGAGTACAATAATTTTTTTTCGATATAAATTAAATATGAATATATATAATAATTACCGATTTCTATATTTTTTTTTTGTAAATTTTTCAAAAATACCCGTTATTTGCAGAATTTTACTTTTTTTATACTATTTTTTATTAATAGATCTATAAGGCCCCTGTAAGATAAATGAATAAATAAATAAACGATGTGTGGAAAAACTATTTCTTATTAAATATTTTTTAAAGAAAAGAAATTCTTTATGGTTTGGAATCGCTGGACAGATATATAGTATTATCGAAGATAAGTTACAATTCTATTATTGTATTGTCATCTGGATAACGATTTTCCGAACAGATAACACAATTGAATAACCTAAATAAAAGAAATCGGTCCCGATAGAGAGTGAGAGGAGGAGAAAGTAGAAATGAATCTTGAGGGTGTGTCAGAGGCAGGTCGACGGGGGTGTTTGATCCTACAGATGAGGTGCAGATGCGTTCTGGGGGTGTCCTAGCTCCACTATTGTAATCTCGGATTCAATCAAACTGCCGACGGCCATTTGTTTTGCACAATGGCATAGAGCCATCTATACCATTTCTATATATCTATATATTCCTCGACCGATGCATTAGACACCGATGGGAGGCCAATGTAGAAATGTATGTCTTCTTTACACTCCCACCCGCCCACTATCCCGACATTGAATCCTTCGGGAGAGTGAGAAAGATGTCTTTGTCCTAACCGAGGCTCGAACCAATATTCCATTACAGCAGCTGCGGTATCTATTTTCAATATGGCAAGCTGTGGCCGTACTTCAATATCCTCGAAATCCGCCATGTTCTTTATCCCTACTATTCCGTCCAAAGAGGCTTTTTAAAGAAAAATGTTTATGTATAACTTGATCGAATTTTGCCTGGTTGTTTTTTTCTTTTTATAAAGAAACAACGATAAAATGGCAATCCAAATAAAAATGAGCTTGAAAATTGAAAATTTAGTTTCTTTGAATGAAACTGTAAAAGTAAATGTAAATTAATAGCTTTAGGGTCTTAGAGAGATAGAATGGTTTTGTTTTCCATCTGGAATTGTATAAACTAAAATTAATTAAATCTAGAATTAAATGAGGGTCGCTTAGAGTAATGACTTAATTTCAGCTTCAGGATCAATAATTTAAGCAGAGGTCATTTCCACAACAGAATTTAAAATTAAAGACACCTCTACAGGTAAATGTTGGGCGGCAGCGACATCAATCGTAATTTATCTTGCCACCCATACTTAAGAGTAACCCAAACGATCCTTGGAAAATCTAAAGGATCTAAGTGCAAAATTCAACAAAAATGAGATTTTTCTACCATTATTAACCAAAACCAATCCACCACTAAAAGACCTATGTACCAATTACACTGCTCGGCAAAAATTAATCAAAAATTTGTAACCGTAAATCTAACAATGGATTCCAGTCGTGTTTTATAGCCTGATTATCATGGAATTTCCCGATTTTCAACAACAGGTCAGAGTTTTGAGATATGGGTCAAAACGACGAAAAAGGTCATTTTGATCTATTTTCGAGTCCCATTAGATATTAAACAGCAGTATTTGCAATTCAAATATTTAATTGACGTAATAGAAAAAAGTTTCCTCTTTGATTTTCAAATTACCACTCGTTTGTAGCTCAATTAGAACTCGAGTTATATATAACTAAAATTCTAAAACTACGTGATTATAAAGGATAAAAAGCATAGATAAAAACATATGGTCTTAGATATTTAGTTATAGGTAATTCTAGTTCTAATTGAGCTAAAAACTAGTGGTAATTTGAAAACGAAAGAAGACGTTGTTTTCTATTACGTCAACAAAATATTTTGATTGCAAATATTGCTGTTTAATATCTAATGGGACTCAAATATATGTAGAAATAGCCTTTTTCGTTATTTTGACCGAAAATATCTCAAAACTCTGAACTGTTTTAAAAATTACGAAATTGCATGATAATCAGCTTATAAAACTCTACTTAGATACTCAGCTTAGAAAACAGGAAGTTGCTATTGAAGACATATGTATGGAGCATAGCCATGTACGGGTGTGAAACCTGGACAATTAGAGAAGCGGAGAGAAAGAGATTAGAGGCTTTCGAAATGTGGTGCTACAGAAGAATGATGAATATCAAATGGATGGATAAAATTACAAATGAAGAAGTTCTTGGAAGAATCGGAGAAAGAAGAACCTTGTGGAAGAGTCTGAAGAAGAGAAGAGGTCAGATTATGGGGCACACACTGAGACATGGGGGACTGCTTAGGGATATCTTGGATGGGGAAGTGGGAAAGAAAAGGGGAAGGGGAAGACCCAGATTAGAATATTTCAACCAAATAATTGGGGATATGGGATGCCAGACATTTAGAGAGGTCAAACAGCTGGCGGGGGACAGAGTCGAGTGGAGACGGATTGTTGCATCAAACCAGTCTTAGGACTGTATACTCAATGATGATGAAAACTCTACTGTAATCTATTGTTAGGTTTACGGCTAGAAATTTTTGCCGACCAGTGTTATCAGAGAACTAAATGGCTAATTTTGAGCTCTAAAAACAAAATAAAAACTTTTTTTTTAATTATCAAAAAACTACATATTTTGGTACTTAGCTCATTTAATTTGTCTATGCTTCAATTAATAATGGGATTCCTTTATAGCGTCTCATAAGAATTACACTAATTATAAGTTTACTAATATGATATTAATTTCACCTGTATTGGTGCATATCACTCTAAAAGAGGAATGCTTAATCTTAGGGGAATTAAATACAAAACGCACCATATGTATATAGAATATAATATATATTAAAACAATAAAAAAGTTCTACTATATAAAAGTATATAAAACGTTAGTTTATATACTCGAATTTGAAATATTGAACCATCAACAGAATCCAATGAAAGAAAGCAATATCTTTGAAAAAAAGGAAAAAAAATCAATATAAATTATTTATATCTTTCACCCTGTAGAATTCTTTATATTTTGAATTAAACTTTTGATCTATCTTTTGATGTAACTTTATTATTTCTTTTAAACATATTTAATTTTCACATTAATTTTTCGTTCATTTGAAATTCATTGAATTATATAAATAATTTAACATTCTCTTTCGATAAATCATTTTTTTTTATCTCTTTTTTTAAGCCGGTACTAAGAACATTACATGTTCGAATTCAAAAAATAGCAAGAGGTATAGTGGAAATGTGGACCTACAAAAAGCTATGGCAAATGGCTTAATGGAGTCTTAAAGCCGGCTTGAATAGTATATGACTACGACTACAGTGTAGGCAGAGGGGTCAAGAGAAGAGCAGGGGGTTGTAATCATGGGTTCGGCCTCTGAACTGAGTCCAGGGGTTGACCATATACATTTTTTTGAACTTAATACTTTTAATATGAAAATTTGAGTTTCTTATCTCTTTGAAAAAGTGGATAGAAAATTTTTTTTCAAAACAAGAATAACTTCCGGGTTTCATACCTGTATTTTAATTATATGAGAAATCATTTATGGGCAATTTTATCAAATATCTTAGTAGAATATTATGTATATATTATATGTCAGAAGGTTTCGCCCCCTCAGGAGTCGAACCCGAGCGCTAACACGCTATCCGGGCAGTTAGCCTATACTATATGCATGTCATAGGAAATTCGTCTTTAGGTTTAGGCTGCCCGGTAGTGTGTAGCGCTCGGGTTCGACTCCTGAGGGGGCGAAACCTTCTGACATATAATATTTACATAATTATCTACTAAGATCTTTAATAAAATTGTCCTTAAATAAATAAATTCTTATATAATTAATACTTTTATATATAGTATTTGTAATTTTTGGTTTACTACATTAAATATCATTGCGAAAATATATTTAGATGAAAAGTTTTATTTCAACAAATATTTAATAAGAGGGAATTCAACCGGGCTCCAGGTAAGGTTTCTCCGGCCCTGATTGTAAGGGTTGAGATCTGGTCTTATAGAAAGTTTTTTCTTAAATGATGGTGCATTCAATCTATTTTTGTGCTCACATTCATATACAAATTGTTTTGGTTTCTAGGGACTTTGCGATTTTTAAAAATAAAATTTAATAAATGAATTATTCTTGAGAGTGATGGTTTTCATCATTTTTTTTGCTGCAAAATTTTAAATGCAACTGTGTCATAAAACACTCATATATTACTCTCATAATCATTCTATTGTTTGTTCTAACTTGAAATTCACCCCAATACGCATCTACTTACAGTAATGCTTGAATTAGAGTACACGTTTTGAATATATATTTAAATTATTAAATTTCAGTTTTTAAGTAATTTCTTAGGCAACACCTGAGTGTTTGTTAAACCACTTAAATCACAGTCAAAAATATTGATATTGATAGGTTTTACAAGCTTTCGTGATTAGGTTGACGCACTGGAGAGTTCTTTCGAGTTGGACTACCCAGAGTGAATTATAAAGGTCAAAAACTGAATGCTCTTAGTCGATATTTTTTCAACTCACTGACCTCCAATATTTGTATAGTTTGGGGACGTTAGATCCTAATTCAGTTGCATAGCTGTTTTAATATCTACATTTGTAAGGCCTTCTTCTCTTCCCAATTTGGGACTTTCATATTATACTCCCACGACCTTTTAAATAAAATAAATAAATTGTATTTAAACAGCTTTTGGTAAAATTTAGTAAAGGTTATTAATTAAAAAAAAGGAATGTGTCTTAATCAACTTAAACAAGAAAGAAAAAATGTATCTTTATATCCTTTACATCATATACCTATGTGAATATTTAATGTTATTATTTTTAATTGAATTACTATAGTCCAGTAGATTAAAGAGAATTTATTGAAGGATTCGTTTAAGAAATATTTCGGAGAATATTCGCGAGATAAATTAAATTATCGAGTAACGGGATTCTTTCAATTCTTAATAAATGCTTCATTTGGTGTCGAGAAATTCCCGAGACAACATCGTCGACGATACAGAGCCCAGCCAAAGGTAAACAACATTATCTCTATATATTTATTTATTTATTTATTTATTTATTTATAATTATTATTATTCATTGCACTTTCCTTTACTCCTTCATGGCGAAAACTATATTTTAACAGAGTCGGCCTGAAATGAAAGTCTTATCCAAGCCCCAAATACCCTTAACTTGGCAAGCGTATTGATTAATAAATATTTATCATTAAAAAAATTGCATCATTTTGATTTTAAGCTCAAAATTGTAAAATTTTGTGTCTTTATCTCAAGAAAAGTACCATTCAATTTAAAGATTTAATAATTTTAATTTTTTTCGAAACCTCCCCCTGGCCTGGATTGTTAGTTTTGGTACATGGGATGAAAACAAGCCTTCTTACAAATAATTAAAATAATTAATTCCATCTCGGATGTAGTAGATGACAATGATTTCACTAGAAATTTAAAGTCTACTTCAGTCTGGAATTTAAATTATTATATTCAAAATAAGTTTAATTAAGGGAATTCGGAACATCTTATCTATCTGGTTGATCTTCGAAAAAATCTTTTGTATTTCTGCAGAGTGACAACGTCTGCCTACTAAATTTTTTTATAAAAAAAATTGTTAATAATGAGGTTAATTTCGAATAAAAAGTATATTGAGATAAATTTGTTCTCATTATAAAAAACATTTATTTAACACAAAAACGATTTCAAGAAATAGAGTTAGAATTCTACACTAGTGCTTTTGTTTTATTCTGTTGGTTGCAAATAACTTTTTATTTTTACATTTATGAATAACTAATTAACTAGACTGTCAAATATATTGAATAATATATCAATCGATTAATAAAAGTTGAATTATTCTTCTGTATACATTTGTTGAAAATGGTATAATTTGTATAGAAGTTATAGGCCTTTAAAAGCTCGGTCCATTTACTTCCATGTTAAAAGAATAATATTCAATAATTTATTTTTCGAAAATGGAACAGACGATCAACTTCAAATTTCGGGAATAAACATTTAATACATCAATGATTCGATGGTAAAAATTTGAGAATTTTCTTATAAAAATGATAAACATTCCCGAACCCCATTAAATAAGAATCAATCAATAATAAACAAAGAATTAAATTTTTAATTCAAATTATAAGACATTGAGAAAAAATATTTTTACTTTTTTAATTAAGATTTCATATTTTAATTAGTTAGTTAAAAAAATATGATCTTATTGTTAGCATCTTTAAAAAAGTAAAAAGAAAATGACTAACTTCCAATTAGATTCATTTTATGTTGAGGGGGATTACCAACGCATCATTTTTAATGAATAGCTCATAATAATAATAAAAATAAATAAGTCGAGAATGCCAGCCAAGCAGATATGCAAGGGCTAGAAATGACAAAAGAAGGGACAATCACAACGGCTTGTTAGAGGTTCGCTCAACGTGATTTCGTGCTAGAAATATTTCAATGTAGTTTTTTAATTTGCAAGCAAAAAGATGAATATTCAAATTAAATTACGAAAGGATCTTAAAAGAAGTTTAAATTAATTAAATAGAAATGAAAAGAAAAAAAACTGGTGTGCGTGTTACAATACTTTCATTGAAAAAATTTGATTTGCCTATAGTAGCAGAGTTGAGGATTCATAAACCAAAATTAACGAGGTGTCCTAAGCTTGATATAAATACATATATATACAATATATATATACATACATATATACAATGGGTATAAGTAAAAAATTTATACCTTATTCGTTAAAGACTATATTGTCGAATATTTGATCTTCATCAGTAATTTTAATCAAACAAATTATATATCGTCGCCTTAGAGTGTAAACCTGCTAAATCCATTTTTTATCATATATGACATATTAATACCGTTCTAAAGAAAAAGAGATGCAGCATCGTCCAAGTAAAACTGGTACTTAAAAATAGTTTCTGTCCACAATAGTCCAAGTGCCCATGTCCCATTTTTCATGAAGTGTTTGATTCAAGTAGATATTTCCCCTAGAGGTATTAATAGCATAGATGAATAGGGAATCGACTGTTTTCCTGATCTACCTGGGTACTGCTGCTACTGCGCGTAGGAGAAAGTTGTAAAAACATGTTCGCCAAAAAATAGTGTTTGATTCAAAATCCAACAAATACTATTCGACAGTTAAGTTGATTTTAAATTAAAAATTAACTAAGCCAGACACTTTTAGGGGGGCAACACTGAGCCAGACAACCCTAAAGTTGCATTTTTTTTATTTGAAAAAAATCAATAATAATGGCTGCATCTGAGTTGAAATTTTACATGAAAGTTTGTATCAATATAATACATTGTCTGCAGTTCTAGCATTATAGATTAACCTTCACTAACTAGAAATTTCCAATATCGACAAATTTTTCCCTAAGCTTATAATAGCAAGTCTTGAAAACATTTTCTCTTTTTTTTTTACTTATTAATTTTTGTATTTTATTACTTTTTCACCACATCCCTCAATTTACATGGTAAATAGATAAAATCGTGCAAATCGAAATCGTGTAAAACGTGACATCGTTCAATAATATATATTAACTAAATAAATATTATTCAAAAAAAGTACGTAAAAGGATTAAAATAAAACATTTTTAAAGCGAAACCATACTATTTGAAGAATGGATGTACTTTTATTTCTTTTTTCGATTGTTTCACGGTTATATAAATATTTAAATGTCTAGTCCACGAAAGACATTTGTACGTCGGCCTGTTTTTATAATAAAATTCTATATATTTTATTTTCCTCTCTAGAAATTAACTACCTATTTGTTTTAAAAGGATTGAGGCTTTGCTAGTTTAAAATATCTCTATTGTTCGTTTCTTCCTTATCACAAGAGGACCAACTGACCTGAAAGGCAGCTGATCCAGCACCTAGGCCTCCCACTGTACAGATAAAACAGATTCTATTGCGGTTGTTCCGCACCACTTGAGAGCCCCTAATCCGAGAGGATATATGGCCACCCAAGACACACTTTGTCTCATGCCATGGTTAAGTCGGAAATAATGTCCTATGCTCTAATAAGATCGCGCACTGTACGTTTGCCATAAAACCAATATTGATTATGTTATAAATATCGCCGAGAAGCTTAACGCAAGAATAAATCATCTCTGAGGAGGTAAGATATTCATTGACCTCAATGAAAACTAGAGCATGATCGGGAAGTAATATTTCATAAACTCGCCATTTGTCTTAACAGTACGATTAAAATATGTTCAAATTTATGAAGGAAAAATAACATTTTCAAGAGTAAATCAAAGAAAGTGTCTTCTGCTTGATACAAATAAAGATATATAATTTACATGACCGTAGAGAGCGGGAAGGTTAGTGTGTTAACCCTCTCCGAATGTTGAGGTAAACATCAAAATTTTACAGGATATAAATAAAACGTTCAATAGAAATTTAATAAATATAATGCTCTGATAAAAAAAAAGAAATTTGAGTATCACGGGTAGGGTGCTCCTTATTTTGGATATTTTGGAATATTTACGCTAACAGGGGCTCATATGCTTAGAAATAAATAAATAAAAAAAATATTCCCCAAGTTTCAAGGCTCTCAATGTTAATCTAGTGCTACACAGCGATTAAGTTTCCCCATCTAAATAACATGGGGTTTTTGGCATTGAACAATCAATCTTTTATTCCGGGCAAAGTAATGGGTCAAAAAATTTGAAACTCTGTAGGCTTTATTCGTATAATAAAAGCTATCCTTCAGAATTTTTACAGATTTTTAACTATTACAATTTTGGAGTTACCTCTAGATAAAATACTATGCTATATCTATTAGTATTAGTAAGTTATAGACTCCAAAATTATAATAGCTAAAAATCTGTAAAAATTCTGATAGATAGCTACTATTATGAGGATAAATCTACAAAGTTTCAAATTTTTTGAACCATTTTGGTCGGAATAAAAAAATAATCGTTTAATGCCAAAAACCCCATGTTATTTAGATGGGAAATTTAATCGCTGGGTAGGACTATGTTAAAATTGAAATTGAGACTTGAAACTTGGGTGATATTTTTTTTTATTTATTTCTAACCATATGAGCCTGTCAGGGTAAATATTCGAAAATATCCCAATAAAGAGCACCCTAATCAGCGGGTCATATCTCCTACCCCTAGGTGTATATCTATACTACCCTAACCCCTCGGTGTATAACTAAACTAACCCCCCCTCTCTTCCCCGAAAATTAACCAACCCTCCGAAATTTGTTTCTGGCTCGTGCTTATATTCTACTATTGAATTTTGTCTGCTAGAGACTATAGTCTTGAAGCCTTCATCTTCAGTAACTTTTTTATAAATATTTTTTTTTCTTTCTTTAGTTTGAAGACTCAATTAAATGAATATTCGTTTCTAAGTAAGAATATTTACTCTTAATGAAAGCAAATAAAATTATAACATTATTTACAAAGTCGTAGTCACTTGGGGAAACACATTTCATCGTTAATGCCAAGGTATTTCAGAGAAATATTCCAGCAATATTACAATGATTAATTAATATGACCGTTTTCACCAAGGGACCACGACATATACCTACGTTATATAAGTATATATTTTCATTTATATTTTATTTGCATCAAGAAGAGTACATCCTCTTTGATCTATTCTTCAAATTCAACAACTTTGTTACTCTCGTGAAGAAAATCCTTCTTTTTTTTAAATAGCTGCTATTATTATAATTATGGTAAATAAAATAGAATGGCACCATCATTGTCTTTTCAAACCTAAGAAATTTAAAGACGAGAATTAGAGATTTTATTAGATGTTTTATTCACGTAGGGAGCAACTGTCCTTTTGGTAGTCGAGCCCAAGTACAAAATTTGCTTTCCGGGCATTAGGCTTACCCATAGAGACGATATTCTTCTGACTATGCTATGGATAAGTTATAAAAAAATTCAAATGTGAAATTCTGCTAGTGACTTAATTAAATAAAATAAAAACAAAGTATAGAATGATAAAATCATAAATAAAAGCTATTTTTGGGGAGGAACCCCAAATTAGAACTCTGCTGTCACATTTTCATCGAATAATCTGCAAATGGAATGTCGATAGATTTCTATTTGACATTTTGTAGATAGTCAATTTTCGACTCTAATATATAATACGATTTAATACACAAAAGCAATCTTTTAGAATTGTTTTCCGTTGTAGGGAGAGACACCTATCGAATTTCCTGAAATGCAATTAACTTGACATTTCGATTAGCTTTGAGGTAGGTACGTATATCTTAATCAAATTAACATACACGAATAGGGAGACTTAACCAAAATACATTTTGGTCATGATATTTACATCATATAAAAAAATAATAAAACGTCTCCCTTCTCAAAAAATTCCCTTACCATTTTAAATATTAAATTTAATATGTCTATCGACGATTTCAAATTGAGAGCTTAGGGTGATGCTTTTCAATATTATTTCATAAAAAAAAAAATGATTTATCAAATGGAAAATAAAATTATTGATTGATTGATTGGGTATCTTTTATGGTAAAGTTTAAAAAAACTTTAATAATGAAATTAAAGTCATATTTTTCAAAGTTATTTAGTTATTTAGTTTAAAGATTTAAGTATCTTTTTTGAGTTTCTTTTTTTGAAAAAATTCCATCTTTTTTAAAAAAAAGAAACTCAAAAAAAATACTTAAATCTTTAAACTAATTATTTAAATGAGGGACCCGACACTGAAAACTTTTTCAGTTTAGTCTGATTTTTTACTATTCCCTTCGAATTGAAAGGAGTGAAAAATCTGTAGTTTATTTCTTATATATGTTGCATATCGGAGAGAGATTTGTCTTAAGGGTTTGGCTAACGGCCCGGAAAGCTAGTTAGCGCTTGGGTTCGATTCCCAAGGGGACGAAACCCTCTGATATGCAATGTAAAAATATTTATACTAAAATATTAGATTTGTTTCCTAAATAAAATTAAATTCACTTCTCAATTATATTCTCCACGTATGTTTTTTTTTAATTTAAATAACATATTGAATATAAAATATAAAAAATAAAAATCTAAATAACAATATTCAAGTACTAAAAGTTAAACATTTATATTATATTATATTTTGTATTTATATAGTAGAGGGTGTTTTTGCGTGAAATTCATGGAAATACTTTCTTATAAAAATGAATTCAATAGTAGCTGCCTGCTAAAATGCTGTCAAATATTCCTGGAAAATATTTCTATTATTGAGAGAAAAGGATAGAGCATTTGATGTTGATTTGTGCATTCTGCTGAGATTTTTTCATTAAAAATACACAATCTAGCTGGTTTTAGCCAAAATGTATCATTTTAATTTTGTTTAAATAAGCATCTATAGTAGCAGGTCTTAAATTGGGATAGCCGGGGGTTAGCCTGCCCATTACCTGGGTCCCCGAAACAATTTTGAAATTGACTTTACATCCCCCAATTTTTCACTTTTATTCAAATAATGCATTTAATAAAAATCCTACAAGGTCAAGTGTTTTTGAAGTAATAACTTCTTTTGGAGCGCATTGCACACTTTTTATTTTACTTGGCAGTAAATGGGATTGAGCCGTCACTCATCACGCGTCACGGTTGGTACCAATTCAAGCTATATATGGCGTTGCAGCATAAACTCTAAGCTCAAATTAATATCTTATATGTATTTGAATTTTTGAGCTCATGTACATTTTATTTTCCCGGGCAGTAAATGGGATTGAACCGTCACGAGTCACGTTACGGGTGACGCGACGCGTCACTTCATGGGTCACGGTTGAGCTGTGATCTAGTGCCAGTTCAATCATTGTCGGAAAATATATTAATTATTCCTTTTCAAAAAATAATTTTAGAATATTAGAATTATAAATGCCATATAAGTTATCACTTCTGTCGTGTGATATATAAAACACCCGAATTTTGTATTTGTTGGTACTTAACTAGTTATTGCCATAACATTAGTAAAAATTTAATTATAGATCATTTAGTTAGCTAACCAGTGATAAAATTTGACCAATATTTTTTATAACGTAGAGCTTAACAGATTATTGAGCCAGAAATTAAGTCTCAAGAACTGCGTAAAATGCTTAGGATTGAGATGGGGTCCGCAAAAAAAAATATTGTTCAAAAGGGGGTTCTCAGACTACATAAGTTTAAGAATCCCTGATCTATAGGATGTATACTTATTTATATCTATGTTTTTATTTTAAGCAGAAGTCATTTAGGTATGTCTTTAATTTGAAGAAAAATTATTTTCAACCATAATTGTTTTCTTCATATCTTTGTGTGTGTTTGAGTAGATTCCGTAGCCACAATAACTCAAGAACGAAAGGTGGTAAAAAGTTTTTTATGAAGCCAAAAAATTGAATTTTTAAAACATTAAAGACTTTTTACTTATAGATTTTTCTTTCAATAATATTATTTCAAAAAGAATAAACTATCTAGGTAAACAACTGGGAGTCTGAATTGCATACTGAACCTTATATTTTCCACAATAATTTAGATATCAAAGTTGTTCTTATCTGTTGTTCTTAAGAAGAGAATGAGAGAATTTGTGGTATTTTTATAATTTTTATTTAAGCACTTTCTAAACGTAGCGTCGACAAGTACCATAATCACCTCTTTGGAACTTTCTTATACTGTGATTTAAAAAATTAAATATAAAAAGAATAGCCTGAATCTAACTAAAATGATGTTTACAGGGGTAGGAAACTTCAAGTCTCATGACGAAAAAATAGGATTATTTTTCTATTTTCGATCAAAAAAAAAATCGCAAAATAATTCGTTTGAAATAATAATAATAATATTAATTTTGATTTCGTCATAAATGAATACACCTTGTGTATTTCAAGCGGGTAGTTATTTAGTTTATGAGTTTATGTTACACTGCTCTGGCAGACGTTCACTGTACCGACAATAATAAGGTTTTTTTTTTAAACGGTCCCTAAAAAATGAAAAAGGGATGTATATCAACAAAATATTAAATATAGCAGCTATTATATTATAATACCATATACTAAATATTAAATTTTTGAACAAGCCTCTTTTTGTTTTATTTCGATGAACTAATTAAAATATATTGTTTATATAGATATATATATATATATATTAAGACAAAAAATTGTTTTCATATGAACAATATTTGTTTTCATCATGCAAAAAAATTAAAAAAATTAAAAAAAAAAAACAACGGTTCAACAAACAATGAATGCCATGTGAACCCCTTTAAATTATGCAACCGATTTGAAAGCCTGAGTGAATGTAAGGATGGCGAAAGGGGGTAGACGGGTAGACGGAGGCTCTTCTGAATGGACAATTGCCCGAGGGCATTCGAGAGGTGCCAATCAAAAGAGTCCTGGTAAAAAGGGGGGTAAAAATCGGTTAGAAAATGATTTTTCTTATTGATTATATTTATTTATGAATAAATTTTTGTTTCTTGTTTCTTTTTGTAACTTCATCAAGTATTATGAAATGATTAAAGGATTCAAGTGCGTGATTACACTCAAAGAAAATGTGTTCCGTAGATAACTGGATTTATTTTTATTTATAAAGGTTGGGGCATAAAGATATGTCACATTTTGAAGAGGTATAAAAAAATGAAAAATTTTATCTAGGAAAAAACTGAATATATTTTTGAAAAGAACATAAAACATTTTTTTTAAATTGTGTTTTAAAAATTATATCAGACGAAAAGGAGGGGGAGAGGTCAAACATGAAAATTCTAGCCCTTTCGACCAAATTATGTATTCAAAATTTCGTTAGTTTTTGCATTTCTAGCCTTCTGGGGGTCCACAGAATATGTATACAAAATTTGGTTGAGTTTGGTAAAAAGGGCTAGAATTTTCATTTTTGACCCCTCCTCCATTTCGGGTTTTTAGTTTTTGCATTTCTAGCCTTCTGGGGGTCCACAGATTATGTATTTAAAATTTGGTTGAGTTTGGTCGAAAGGACTAGAATTTTCATTTTTGACCCCCTCCCCTTTTTGTCTGATAATGTTTAAAACACATTAAAAAAATTTATTTTATGTTCTTTTCAAAAATATATTCAGATTTTTTCTAGTTTTATACCTCTTCAAAATGTGGTAGACTATATTTGTTTATATTGATTTATTTATAATATTTGCTTTTCGTCTTTAAAAATATAAAACATCGAGATAAATTATTTTTTTATGTATTCCTTAAATTGAAGAACTCATTAGATTTCAGGGTTTCTAGTTACAGAGGATTTCAAGATAAAGATGTGGGAAATTAGGGAAAAATTGACTCAAAGGATCTTGACTATAAAGATCTGTAAAAATTTCAGGTTCATATTTCTTCACGAAAACAAGATTTTCATTGCAAAAATCACGAGGGTTTCTTTGAAATTGATAATTAAAATTTGTTATTATATATCAAAAATGTTATATCCACACTCTCGAGAATGTACAAAAAAATTATCCTTAGAATAGATGATGCGGAAAAAAATTTACTCAAAGATTAAAATTTTCTGGGTAAAAATTTCAATTGTAAATTTAAACATAGAGCCATAGTACAGCACAGGTCATTCAATAAGTCCTTAGGATAAGTAAGAAAAAAACATATTTTTGACAAAACTCGATTTTATTATTCAACATAGTTGCCTTCGAGGCGATACAACGAGTATAGCAATTTTCCAACTTTTCGATACCACTTTTATAGTACGATTTCTCTTTCTAGTCAAAATAGGCCTCAGTTTCAGCGATTACTTCATCATTGGACTTCTTTTGGATTCTGGTGTGTAATAGTGAAGCCATGTCTCATCCATTGTCACATATCGACGATAGAATTCCATTTTATGGCGGTTTAACAGCGCCAAACACTCCTCTGAAGCATCGATTCGTTGTTGTTTTTGGTCGACTGTGAGCTCACGCGGCATCCACTATGCACAGAGCTTTCGCATACCCAAATGTTCGTGTAAAATGGTAAAAACATACCATCTGATATCTTTACAATGTCAGCTAGCTCGTGCACCTTCATTTTGCGATCGTTCATAAGCAATTTGTGGATTTTTTTATGTTTTCTGGAATAACAGCCTCTTTTGGGCGTTAACTGCGCTCTGCATCATTTGTGCTGGTACGACCACGTTTAAATTCAGCAATCCACTTCTCTACCAATTGTCTCGATGGAGCAGAGTTCGATAATGTTTATCAAGCCATTGATTGGTTTCCACTGTATTTTTTTCATCAAAAAGCAATGCTTTATTAAAACTCAAAATTCAATTTTTTTTTAATAACAAAAGTTGCTTCACACAAAATGCTATAACTCACGAATCAATAGTCAGATTGCTGTCAAATTTATACACGTATCGTTTGAATGTTAGTACTAAATACAAATCATATGGTAAAATTCTAGTAACGCCATCTATGTGTAATCCTACGGACTTATTGAATGATCTAATATTGGTCCAAATTTCTTTCTGGGTTTAATTCCCAACAATGTGTGTGAATACAACTCTTCTGATCTATATTAAAAATTATCTTTTTCGATTTGGATTCATTAAAAGACTCATGATTTTCCCAATGAAATCGAATTCTTAAAATATCTGCAATTAAGATTTCATTTATCCCATTACTAATCATTGTTTAGCTATGCAAATAAAACTATTTAAGTACGAGTGACGCCTGATTTTACCAACTAAACTCTAACTAAGAAAGCACTTAAATTACCCTCAAATTAATATTTAAGGTATTTGTATTTTACCAATGTTTCTTAGGGAAAAAGCATCACTTAGGGCCAGTTGAATGTCGGTTTATAAAGTCTTTGTTAAGTTAATAGACGTTCAAACCTTAGTATTCACCATGTGCCCGGTCGGATGACCAATTAGATGAAAGTACGTGTAATCTGATTGGCCAGCCAGCCCTGCACATGGTGAATACTAAGGTTTGACCATCTGTCAACTTAACAAAGACTACAAACCGACATACAATGGCCCTTAGTCTTACTCAAATATAAGTAATACTAAGCGTTACTTTTCCTGAAAGTATAAATGGTGAAATACAGTTTACCTTAAAATAATGAAGGAAGACATAGATTCGAGTATTTTCTACAGATAATGAAGGATATAGGATGTAGGACGTTTAGAGAAGTGAAAGAGTTGGTATAGGATAGAGTCCAATGGAGATAGGTGGTTGCGTCAATGCATCCTTAGGTCTGTATACGTCGATGAGGATGAATTTATGTTTAAATTAATAAAAAAATTGGAATTTAATGTAGATGTAAGTATGAGGTTAATTTGAGTGCTACCTTAGTTTGAGTTCAGCTGGTGTAATCGTGCGTGAGA
Source organism: Forficula auricularia (assembly GCA_024734495.1). Lineage (NCBI taxonomy): Eukaryota > Metazoa > Arthropoda > Insecta > Dermaptera > Forficulidae > Forficula > Forficula auricularia. The sequence continues at coordinate 620,655 of JALMQS010000819.1, read as the reverse complement.
CTCTATTCTTGGCAAAACATCATTTTATAAAAATAAAAATAATCATATAAAATTTTATCTAAAAGAATTAAACATTTTTTCTCAGATGGGAATTTTTTCGTTAAAAGAAAAACGGTGTGGGGTGATATCGAAGGAGTGTCTCTGCCCGCAAACCTTAAGCAATCCCATTATTGGAAAACGATATGGCTCCATAATTTAGCAGGAGGAGATCCTTACATTTCACCCCCTTACCATCTATTTTCTAAGACCGCCACCCCCATAATTTGTGGCGTCTGAGGGCCGCCATGTAAATCAAAGAGTGTTGGAGAGAGCTTCGAAAGAGCAAGGTTAAGGATAAGGGAGAGAGGGGGTGGAAGAAGAAGGCAACGGGGTGAGTTGAGGGTTGTAAATGAAAGAGAGGATGAGATCCAGAAGGGGTGGGTTGCCTGCTGGTGGAGGCCAAGCGGAATTTTGCTCTTTCTCTGCTGCCAACTCAATTGCCAATCGATTCAATATGTAAATAAAAAATTCTTCTCACGGTATTTATTCGTAATTATTAACGAATATTAATAAAGTTCTTTGAAAAAAATTCATAAAAGTATCATAAAAAATTTACATTAAATTCCAATTTTTTATTAATTTAAACATAATGGAAAAGTAAATTATTTTATTATTATTATTTATATTTATTCGGTATGCTAGAGAAATTTTTTTTTTTGCTCATTGTGTTTAAAAATGCCTTATACATGGAGAAAAAAACATCAATGTGTCAGTGGCGGTTGGGGACTTTTCAACGAGGGGATGCTGTCGAAGAAACCCTTCATTTTTTGAAATTTTATTTTAATCATCGCTTCTTTTTTTTGCAAATTTTATCGAATACGCCATCATTTTAGTTATTTTTCAAATTCAACATCAGATTTTTTAAATTATATTTTAGGACCTTTAGCCCAAACGGATACTGCTTTTTGTGAGTGAATGTAGGAGTCTGAAATTAATTCTTGTGACTTAAACTCCACAGTCCCTGAGATGGAAGTTGACCATATTCCATAATGAATCAGCCTGTCCTATAAGAAAATCTTAAATTTCTCCTAATTCTATTGCTATAAGCAAGCTATGACTTGTCTATATAGTACTCTTAGTTAAATCCGATCTTATATATATAGAAATGGATCAGTCCAAAGATTCTCGAATCATCTTTATTTATTCCTTTTTTGAATTATTATTATTTTAATAGTTTCTCAGCGATAACAATTTTTATTCGAATAAAACTTGTCTATATTTGTATTTGACCTACTTGAAGAGGAAGATATACCAGGCAGGGACTTCAAACCTTTTATCCACACGCTTTTCGGAAAAATCTTTCAATTTAAATGCCCCTTAAAACTATGCTACAATTTTATTTTATTTCGAAACCAATATAATTTTCAAAACAAAAAAATGTTTTTATAGAAATATTTGAAATAACGTATAATAATTTGAAAATTTAAAGATTCTCCTGAAATTTTGAAGTCGATAATATATATTTATGAAAATACTTTAAATGTTTGAAATTTTAGGCATGCGACGCATCTACAGCATCCCTGGACCGCACGCTACTACTATGTGCCTATATTTATTTCTTCAGAATTCAAGAACACGTTGAAATGTCGTTTTGGTGCCAAAATTTTTTCTATTTCCACACCGAGAAGTGATTAGAAATTGGACTTTTGGTACAAAGATGCATTAAATATATATCTTTTTGATATGATTTTATTGAGAAGTTCTCAAGTGATCATGAGAAAGATAAGGAGAATTAGAAATTTCTTAAAAAATACATTTTTAATATTTTATTATATTTTAATTTATTACTTGTGGTCTCTACCCCCTAGGTGCCTGAAACAGTTCAGTCTCTTCCCACCAAATGGAAAATTTACAGAGAGCGTACCAAGTCAAAATTAAGTTTTCATTTTTCCTTCATTTTTATTGAAATGAGTCCTTATCACTCTACATTTTTTACTCTAGTTAATTCCAGATCAAATTTTGAAAATACATTTTATAGCTTCTTTAAACATGAAGTTTCTGACGTCTGTCCCCAAAAAATTTATATTATTAAAATAAAAAATAAGTTAGTTAAATTCTTCCTAATTAAAAAAATAATATGGTAAATAAATTTTTTATAATAATTTAGAATTTGGGGAGATATCCACTCTGGCTAGAAATAATCGCCTTTTGGGGTCCAAAGAGGTAAACCAAAAACAAGTTGCTTGTTGGTTGTTTGATAAAATTTTTAAAGTATTTTTACTCTATCCAATGCGAAGCATGGGGAAAGTATTGTAATCGGTCACGCGGCAAGCGCGATTTCAAAGGGTCCTCAGGTAAAGACTACGGAACCCATGGACTCAATTAAGGTCACAAATTGAAGTATTCAATTAGATTGAATTTTAGCACGTAACGGTTTTGCCAAAAATTACCTGGGGTCTCGTCGAGAGGCCAAAAAGTGCCATTTTTTTGGAAGTGCGTGGGGATGGATGTATGTATGTGTGTTAAAGTAAAATATTCAAATGTAAATGATAATAACGATGTGAAAGTCTTGCACACTAATTCACGAAATACTATCCGATTATTAAGTTTACTTATAAATGAGTCATTTTTTTTCTAAATATTAAATCAAAATGTGGAAGAGGTTCTAGGCGCCTTATGACCCCCTTCGCTAAGTGATTGATGTAAAATACATAAGTAGAGGGTTGAATATAAAATAAGGTCTAATGTTTAGAGATGCATTTTGTGAAGGCAATTTTTTAAAATATTGAAAATCTCCTCTCCATTCCCTCTTTATAAGGAGGGAGAACGAAACAAGTGAATCAGTTCTCCTGAGACTCTCGCCAAGGCAACATCGATATAGATATTCTTCAAGACAATATAGAAATGGATTCATTGAACGATTTCTCACCCCGAATTAATTAAAATCAACCCCTAACATTTGTTTACAGCGTTTTAAATCACACTAAGTGACTTTTTCATTAAAAATTGTTAAAGCAAATTTGAATCTAAATTTTAGGAAACTTTTAAATTAACTTTTTAATAACGTTTTGAATCAAATTAAATGACTTTTCCATTAAAAATCCTTAACGCTTTTTTGGCCCACTTCAATTAAATTTCACCAAATAAGTCTTTTTACAGCTTTTTGGAACAAATTAAATTATTAATATGAAATTTTAATGGCTTGGTGCGTACTGGATATGTTAATTTTTAAAATTCAAATTTCTTCTTTCCAGTAATTTTTTATTAATTCAAGTGGTTAATCCAGATATTTCGAGAACACTACTTGGTCCCCACTGAGGAAGAGGCACTGTAGTGCTCTCGAAATATCTGGATTAACCACTTGAATTAATAATAAATAACTAATTTTAAAATTTCCCTTTTTAAAACTTTTTGAATCAAATTAATTAAATTTTTCATTAAAAAACTTTAAGGTATTTCGTAATTCGGGGACGAATTTTCACATTTTGTTTCTTATTAAAAAATTAACAAATCAAGCCCTTTGTTTGTATTAATAAAGTTAGATTGTTATTTTGTTAGTTTAGTTATATCAATGTCGTTTTTCTCAATATTTTAATGGTAAATTTGAATTTTTTCTCAAATAATATTTGATTAGGTAAAATATTTGACATTCACTCAAATCTTTAATTTCATAGCCCCTGACGCCATTTATATATATTATAATAAATATTCCAATAATAATTAACTTTTAAGAACATTTTTTTATTTTTTTTGTGTATAAATTCGCGATATACTCCCCGCTCAAAAATTAGATTCGCTAAAGGAACTTTTGAGTTGCGAACGAAAAAGTTTATGAACTTCTGGCATAAAAAACCGAATTTATGAAATGTTCAAAAAAATGTACTAATTTATTAATATCACAGAGAAATCAAGTTCATACCAACATAATTATGTTTGATATTGATATTTCATCTTTTCGCTACCTAACTTAGTTATTTATTATACGGCGTGTATAGGTGAGACTTAAAAGCAACTGTTTCTCTTAAAAGGAAAATTAATTTCTTCGCTTGAAAACACAAATTGTCTTCTTATAGTCTTCCCTCTTATATTTACTTAAGAAATCTTTAATTAAAGTAAAGTAAGTTTTTGATTTTGTTTGATTCTTACAACGAATAGCAAAATGAATACTGTCTTTCCTAAGATTAATTCTTATAATCAACCCCAATGAATTAAAATTATTTATTAATTAGTAAAAGGTTTCAGAAGGAATGAGGAATTTGTGAGAAACTAAATGAAGTTTTCAAGTGTCTTTCACCAGGTTTTCTCATTTTAACATGCTATAAATACTGATTAATAATTAGTATTTGGGTGATTTGAACTTGGTTTTTAATTTATTATAAGTATTTTATGTATGGATCAAATTACGAATTCAGAAGTCCTCCGAAAAATTAAGGACGCAGAGATATTTGATAATATAGAAAGTACAGAATTCTAGGTAAATATTCACCAAGCCAGAGCATTTGTTATTCCCATTAGGGGCCGCCCATAAATTACGTCACACAATAAGGGGGTCATCTCATATTTGTGACAAAATGTGACAGGGGGGCCCAGGGATCTTAAAAATTGAGATGTCAAAAAATTGGAATTCAAATTTTTTATTTAATTAAATCAGAGAATGAGTATCTCTTTTTGAAAAAAAAGATGGAATTTTTTCAAAAATACAACTCGCTGTGACAACCGAATTATTTATGAAAATAATTTAATTTATCTGGTCTTAATTTCTTTGATATTAGATAAAGTATTTTTATATTGCATTATCAGAGCGGTTCGTCCCCCCAGGAGTTGAACCCAGGTACTAACACACTATCCGGGCTTGTTAGTTCGACCCTCAGGACAAAACACCTCTGGCATGAAATATATTAAAATGTAGCAAAAAATTGTAAACATAATTATAAATAATTTTAAAAATGTTCGTTTATATTTTTAGAATTCAGGTTGAAAATCTTATTTGAGTTTAATTTATAAAAAAAAATTCTGCAATTATTAAATTATAGCGTATAAAAGTGATAGTGTGAAGTCACAATACAGGGGGGCTCAATAAAAATTTGACAGAATGTGACACAGAGGGAGGAAGGGAGGCTCTAAAAATCTTGAAATTCGTTTGACATAATTTATGGATGGCTCCTTATTTCAACAACGTTAACTATACATCTGAACTAAGGAAGATTAAACTGAGCTGCTCTCAGGTCACCTGCAATGTAGGAGAACATGGTCTAAACTACTAGGGTTTACTGTATTGAATTACTATTTAATTGTTAGTTTGACTTTTTTATTATTAAAGTTTGAACATATAGAATATAGATGAAGTAATATCACTTTAGAATTATACACTTTTTAATGATAATTTGAATGGATTATTTTATTGATGAATTAAATAGTTATGATGAAGATTATTAAAATATTATACCGTCAGACAAATTAAATATTCGTGGTTCATTTTACGAACAATTAAAAGTAACATGGACAAATGATCTCTTCTAGAATTTATAGCTATTACCTATAGACGTTATAATTGGCAAATATAATAATTATGTCTATTATTAACACAGCATTTAATAGGATAATAACTTATGCCAGATCATAGATCATTTTATTACAATATTCTAAGATAAGAACTTCCCTTGATTGTAACTTTGTGCCGTTAAACGTTGAACCGGAAGTCATTGACTGCGTCACTCAGAGGGTGTGATATGATTAAGTGTCTTCAATGGCCGTTTGTGTAATCTCTCGGACCACTTGCATTACCCCATGGTCTCATGGTCTCACTCTCCCTGTCAATAAGAGGAATGAAAGGGAAGAGACATTTTCGAACTGCTTCGATTTTATTGCCCTATAAATCATGCAGTTTGCATCAGTTTTGCTCATCTTCATTTCCGTCTGTCACTTTTATGCTTCAATCGAGAAGCAATCAGATAAATAATAAAAAAAGAAGATAAAAGTATTTATTTTCTTGAGAACATATATATAGATATAAAAGAGGGTACAAAGGTATTTACAGCCCTTTGCATTCTAAATAATCTCCTCCTTTTTTTGAAGTCGGTTGGAGGAAAATGTGAACAATTTTCATATCTCGGTAAGTTTTTAGCAAATTTTGGTGATTTGTTAATTTTGTCAGCGAACGGTTTGAGCTAGAAAGTTGGAACTTTGAAAAAAGGTGTGGTTTATTATTATAAACTTGGGCGCCAAATTTCAGCTAGGGAAAAATATTTTGATATTACGGAGAAACCCCTCAAATCCGAACGCAAAAAAGAGAAACTTATTTATTTAGTCATAAAACAATTATGTATTATATATTCTACATAATAACCTTATTTTGCATAAGTAATTAGTAAAAAAAAATTAACAAAGAAGTACAGTTGGCATACCTAACAAAGTGTAAATGTGTCTACATAGTAATTATGCCATTCAGGATCGAAAAACGGTAGAAGCTGGTTATTGAAATTCTTTATGTTAGTCACGTTGCAAAAACAATGAAATAATAATAGAAACACACAAAATATCACTTAATCTTTCACTTGATATCAGTTATCTTCAATTGTCGAAGCTGCTTTCGGCTAATCCGAACAAATTGAAATCCGAACAGGCTACAGCCCCAATTAGTTCGGATTTGAAGGGTTTCTCTGTAATTCAATTCTTAACATCAAGGACTGAAAGAGGAGACAAGAAGGTAGTGGTTACAAGCTTCCTACATTTTAAGCCCAGAAAATGGGGCATGAATCGCGAAACGTATGTTTATACAAAATTGAAAATTACTTTTCATTAAATTATTTTATTTGGAAATTATTCTTTTCAATACCATTGGTTGGCATATTATCAAAATTTCATTGATACCCACCAGCCCGTCCCCAAAAAATTTCTACAACTATTTTTGATTTCATTGATTTTTCAATCATAAAGTTCTGAGATTGAGATTTTCGTTTTGCAAATACAAACATTTTAAACGACCTTTGGTTCTTGAATTACCCTAAATAATATACAACAAACTGGCAGACAAATGGGAAAAATTATTCTTAAAAACAATTTTTCATATGTAAGTTTATAATGGGAAATAAGTAAGGACATGTTTTTTTTGTGTGATTTTTTTATTTTTTAAGCAACCTTTCGTTGATGTTCCCCACTTCTTCAGGGCTTTTACAATTATAAGAACATTATTAATATCAAGTCGCAAGAGTATATTATAATTTCAATCACACAAAAAACTTGTCCTTATTTCCAATTATAAACTTTCAAATTAATACACATTATGGTCGGAAATGATAATAATAATTTTTCATATGTTTCAGATATTTGTAAACAAAAATAAATTGGCACGTTCTGATGTGGCCATCCACTTGACTTTACCATACACCCTGGCCCATCTCTTATTATATTTAATAAAATTATTTATAATCTGTAGGGGGTTACTTATTGCATTTTTAGACTACTGAGAGACCACTGATTATGTATACAAAATTTGGTTGAATTTGGTTCAAGAAGAAGAAAAAAAAACACTTTTTTCATGCACGTTTACAATACTTGACCATACCTTGTATGGTAAAATAATAAAATAAAACAATTGAAAAATTCCAAGGGAATTTAGTAACTGTACACTGGGATTTAAAACTGGTTAAATTTCTCTGAATAAATATGACGTTTTAATATAATTATAATACATCTTTTAATCCGATAAAATAATGTATCGATGATTTTGGTGGTTATGAATAAAATTATTTAAAAGCGAATGACTATGCTTCAAAATCCCGAAAAGGCCATCTTTTTCGAAGACATCCCATTCATAATTCAAAACATCACCTCTGTTCTCTGAATGCAATCATTGTTAAAGTTTACAAAGCTCGTATTAAGGATCTAAATCGATATGTATGATTGTAAGACAAGATTTATCATTTCTTCGAGAAAGGAATACCGATGATTGATTCATCTTTACAAATGATTAAAATCTACGCGTTAACTTTTGATGATTTTACACGATTATCTGATTTCGCTAGCAGAAGTTTAACCCAGAGTGAATACATCTGCCTTTAATGACTAATATTATAACTGAGACTAAAAAAGCATTTCGTACTAAGTATATTATTTATTACGTTTATTGAATTTTTGTTAGAAATAAAGAAATTTTATTAAACAATTAAAAATACATTTTTACTATATATCATTAAAAGATAATGAAATTTTTTATATAGATATTTATATTAGATATATAAAAACAAATAGCAGAAAATTCAATATATTTATAGAATGGAAAAAAAATATTTTGTTAGATAATAAATTTACCTAATAAACTTTTTAATTAAGCGAATCTTGTAGATTATAAAATATTTTAATATAATTTCATTATATAAATCATTTTTTTCATAAACTCATTTAAGCCTTTTGGTTCTAAAAATACAAAAAATAAATAAATAAACGAAAGCCCTGTAAATAATAAAAACAAATATTTTATTGATCGCCGTTGATTCCTAAAGTATTTATATATGTTCTTGCCCATAAAAATTAAGGGATTTTAAAATGCCATTAGATAATTAGAGAATATGAGACTGGATAAAGTTTTTATTACCTTTTAGGCCATTAGAATCAACCATTTCGAACTAAAAGTCTAATCTTAGCGATTTTTATAAAGACTAAATGTAAGTGAATAGGGTGCTAAAAAAGTTAGCTAACTTTTAATATCTTGTTTAACTCCTACTGTTAAAGGGCAATAAGTAATCTCGAGGGGTTCTAACTCAACCCCTTTCGCCCTCTCCAATGTCCAATACGAGAACATTGTAATTATATAGTTAGTTATCTTCATAATCGTATAATAGAGATAGAGTGAATTTCGATTTTAGTGAATATTATGCTGCAATTATAATCTTAGATTACACTATGTAGAATCACACAAAGTAATTTATGGCTTTTCATATATTATCAAATAAATTATACACAAGAAGAAAAAATTAAAAGCAGGTTGTTTGCTCATTTATGGGATTTGTGAATTTTTTTGTCACCGAACGGTTTGAAATAGAAAGGATTTAGGAATTTTTTTGTCACTGAACGGTTTGAAATAGAAAGCTGAAATTTGTTACATACGACCTCCCGGCCAAATTTCAGCTCATTAATTATAAAGGTTAAGATCTCTTGGTTTTTCATTAGTATTTTAATTCAGTTCAAATGATTTTATTTTGTAAATATACATTATACTTATACAGTGGATATCGTTTAACGCGAAAACCTTTACACGAAAAATCGGTTAATTTGGTTAATTTATTAATTTATTATATTACATTATCGTATATTTAAATTTATTAAATTTTAGTATGTTAAAAGATATTTCAATATTGTAGAGGGATGAATCAATAACAGTTAATGTGTCTCTGATGGAGTGACATCCTCTCGATCTAAAAGACCAAAAGGATTATATTATATTTATAATATGATAAAGAAATCGATCTTATTTTATCGAGGTTCATAGTAACTTTTTAATATAAGAAAATAGGATTTTTATTAAGAATTTTGTAGTTTAAAAGAAATTTTATGAAAAGATTCAAATTCTTCTCTCCGGAAGCGAATCACCTAGAAATGCCAAAAATTTTATTTTTTTTCTCATTAGATGTTTATTCAAATCTATTGAAATTTCATATCTGTGGGTTATTTTCATTGATCTTTTATATAATATAATTATTATTAGGAAATTTTTATTTTAAAAGGTAGTTTACTTGAAGTCCAATTTGAAAAAACGCTAATAAATCCGTTGAAATATTTTTAAAAATATAAAATTAATTAAATATTATAAAACTATTAATTATTAGTCATTTAATTCAATTTTAAACGAAATCGATTCAGTACTTTTTTAGAAAATCGTCAAAAACCCCGAAAACCGTCTATGAAAGGCCGTTTTATAAACATTTTAAAATTCACCACCTCCATGTCACAAGTCAATGTTTCGTTCCAAATGACTTTTTAAACATTTTTCAAAGGCATCTCTTGCTTTCAAAAAACATTGTTTTCTGACGGTTCAGATGGTTTTTGACCATTTTCTCAATAAGTACTGAATTGATTTAATTCAAAATTGAATTAAATGATTAAACATTAATTGTTTTATAATATCTATTAATTTCATATTTAAAAGAAAAAATCAACGGAGTTATTAGCGGTTTTTCAAATTAGACTTCAAGTGAACTACCCTTTAAAATGAAAATTTCCTAATAATAATTATTTTATATAAAAGATAAATGAAAATAGCCCACAAATATTAACTTTCAATAGATTTAAATAAATACCTAATGAGAAAAAAGTAAAACTCTTAGGCATTTCTAGTTGATTCGCTCCCGGAGAGAAAAAATTGAATCCTTTTATACAATTTCTTTTAAACTACAAAATTCTTAATAAAAATGTTACTATGAACCTCCAAGCAGACAGATGAAATCGATAAAATAAGATGGATTTCTTTATCATTTATAATCCTTTTGGTCTGTTATATCGAGTGATGTCTCCATCAGACACATTATCTGTTATTGATTCATTCACTCTATAATATTGAAATATCTTTTAAATAGTAAACTATTGATTTTAAACATTTTATTCATATTAACTTTTCCGTTTTAAATTAAAATTTCTTTTTGTTTGACTCAAAGTGTTAGGCAGTAATGGTGAAATTTATGTGTAAAATTAGTTAAATACTGGTCTAGCTCCCTAAATTATCAAGCTATAAAAAAAATGTCACGAAGAAATATTTTGACATTTTAATACCCCAAACGATTTTTATAATTAAATTATTCTAGGGATAATAATTGCTATTCTATAACTTGTGTTGTTTTAAGATCGTTATTTCATTAAGTCATATATAGGCCAATTATTAATTTTATAACCTAATGAATATAGGAGATCCAATACACACTTTCTCCCTTAAAACAAACGTGTTTTACACTTTCAATTAATTCAGTTTTTGTTTATCTTTAATATAAACTCTATTAGGCAAGCAACATTTCACATCTTAATTAATATTATAAATATATTTGCCTTTTATATGTATAATAGAAATGGATTGGTTACATGAATTTATATTACATAACAATCGTATATAGTTCAAAGAGAGTAAAACAATTTATTATGCAGATAGACGTTAAGATGGAAACGGATTAGATAAACAGCTATACCTGTATCTAAATAATTATTTACAACTTAATTAAACCTCTCATTCCTTTGATAGTTTTGTTTATTTTCTCGAAGCTTAACATAACGTCACTTAAAAAATAAAATTTTAAAAAGCTAATATCAATTAATTAATAAAGTAAAGGGTGTGTAGTTTCACAGTGAATGAAATAAAACTCAAAGACGTTTATACAAACTCAATATATTTCGGATTATTAGTCCATCATCAGGAGTTTACAGCTTAAAACAGTTTAAACCTCTTTTAGTTTTATTTCATTCTCTGTGAAACTACACACCATTTACTTTATTAATTAATATCATGTTTCACCTAAAACCTACACCACTTTCCCTAAGTAAAATCGTATCAATTAGGTACCAGAAGTAATGTGTAATTTATAATCGATCTAAAAAGATCATTCGCTAAAATTATAAAATATTTTATTAGATAAGTTTTCTTGAATGTCAAAAGGGCAGTCGAAAATCGAACCCAAGTATCAAAATTTATATCCGGGCAATTTGATTTTCCTAGGGTTGAACCCTTTCTGACATACAAGACTAAATATAATCTTCTCATCTTGTTAGTAAAATTCTGCAAGAAACTTGTTCGAATTTCTAGAGAGAAGTCATTTTTTAGGATCCTTAAAATTAGAAACAAGTGCGTTTTTTGAAATTTCATTCACTAAAGGCAATCACTAGAGACATTTTTAAATCGACTTTATAGTCCAAGATCCCAGGATCCCCAACCCTACGTCATTTTAGCAAACTTAAAATTTTGAGGATAGTTAATAGACGATTGAATCCAATTGATAAAGTTTCGAAAAGATGTATATTTAAAGTTCAAAAAACTCACTAGTTTCTAAAAAAACAAGCCGTTAAATTTATTACAACTTATTTAAATATTGTAGTTTCATTTTTCACTGGAAAATCTTAGTTGGGTTGATTAATTTAAATAAAATAATAATATTTTGAAATATATGTGTATTTTTTTATAAACATAATTAAACTACGTGTGTGTAACTTTCACTAGTAGCATTTGACATATTTTATTGAGCTATATAATTTAAGCCTTAATTTGTATCTAAGTTTTTAAAATAGTGAAATAGTAAGAATTCCCACTGGAAAAAGTTAACTAAACTGATAATTTAAGTTGTACTTGGAAATAATTTTATATAAACTTAATTAAACTACTAATTTGTGTAATCTTTGGTTTGTTTTCTTAAGTCACATAACCTCATATTCACTAATGACTTTTGCGATATTTTGTTAACCTAGGCATTATTAAAAGTTATTTCTATCAAAACTTATGCAATTAGTTTCAAGTTTATACTAGAAAACGTCAGCTCAATTGATTAATTTAAGTAAAATACTTTTGAGGGAGTAATATTTTCCAGAGAATTTCTTCTGAATTTTAAGCCGAAATATTTTCAATTCATAAAATAATTCTTTTAAAAGATGAATATATGAATATATAAAATAGAATACATATCATGATGAATAGGAGAATAAAGATTCAAGTTAAGCAGCATCTTGACTTAAATTCTCTATATTTCAGATGGTAAAAAGAGCTTATTGTAAGATTATGTTCTATTGCATTTAGAATATGTGTAAAAGTACAATAAACTGGGTGAATCATGCGGAAGTGGTATGTTGTGATAAGGGTGTAATAAGAAAATTATTATTTAAGTAGCTTAAAGGGTAACAAAACCTTGGTAGGGTGCATACGTGAATAAACCCTTAGACTTAAAGGATTGGCCACCACAATCAGGATACCCTTGATATAGGGCTATATTATTTCGTAATGTCACTATTAAATCTAAAGAATTTTAAAAGGTTAAATTGATGAGGTAAAATAGAAAATTATTAAGAATCAAGATTTATAAATTATGGTGTATAAAATATTTCACGATTTGTATAATGGTTCGATAAAAAATTAGCTTGGAATTCAGATATATTTACGTCCTACAGTTGGATATTTTAACATTGGTCGGAAAGAAAAGCTGGCCGGTGTGTTGAATTCTTTAGAAAATTTTCAATTTTGCTTATTCGTGATTAAAAATATCTAAATCGAAGGGAGAAACCATTTTGTCTGCATTGATCCCACAATACCTCAAAAATACAAGGTCTTAGAGATTTCGTACAAAGTTTCAAAAGTAAGCTTTGATTAAATTTTGACTTTAGCTTTTTAGTATGGTCTTAGAGATTTCGTACAAATTTTCAAAAGTAAGCTTTGATTAAATTTTGACTTTAGCTTTTTAGTATGAAAAATGTAGAAAAAACTTAATGCTTAGGGAGTTATTGTTCAATTGTAGCTAGTGAGATGAGATTTAGCACAAAAGTTCTTTTCACTCACAAAAAAATTGCACAATCACTAAAATTTGCGAAAAGCTAATCTACTATTACCACTAAATAATCAATTTTAGATTATAATAGAAAGTTCAGTAAAAAATTTGAAATTAATGTGCTTTAATAAAAAATAATAAACTATCCCTAGTAGCACAATGTATCAAACTATTAGTAAATATATAGTGGCTATATAGATTCTGAAAATCTATATAGGCACTATATGGTTACTATATAGTTTGAAACATTGTGCTACTAGGGATGCTATATAATAATATGAATACATAATTGTAATATAGTTTGAAAAATTCTAATTGATAGCCGATTCCATTTTATATTCTTTGTAGAACTTAAAAAAGAAGGAAAGATCCTCTGAAACGTCGTTTTTAAGAGGATGAAAATGACATTCCAATAAAATAAACTAAATTTATAAAAAGAAGTGTGAAGACTTTGAGAGGGTCAATGCAAAAACTCTACTTACATTATCTTCTATTATTTATAAGTCAAAATAAAAATATAAATAGTGTGAGTGAAAAGCTGAAGTTTAAAACTCGCTTTAGAAGATGTCTTCTAGACACCAAAATATCTTACAGATATCTCAAAGACATTATAAGACATGTTCTAGAGCGAGTGAGCTTCTTGGGTTTATTCCCTCGATATTGGAGCTGGACATTATACTTATATTCACCATGGGTGGTCCAGCCAGAAAAATATTACAATCAGTTTTGAGATATCCATACTAAATGGAGCAACGAAACGGTTTGAAAGTTATTTTCAAAAGCTTGAAGAAGTGATTCATGGCTTTCCCATATTTCTAAGCCTTCTCCCTATATCTATAACCAAAAGATTGTATGAAATGTACATTTCATATTTTACGAGTTCTTCTCCCTCACTTAGTAAAATAGCCATTCAGATAAGTTATCGTATCCTGCGCTGAATGAACAAATACTTATTACATTTAATCCTTGAGGTATGCTTTCCCCCTTTATGGTCTCTTGGGAAATAATCCTAGGTGGATCCATAATCTGTGCAATAAAACATAAATAATATTCTACCTTATGGTAGAAATTAATAAGATTAAACACTCAATTGAAATTCCACTGGAGGATATTTAATATTTATTAATCCTTTTTTTTTATTTTTTCCAATAATTTCTATGTTGCGATTTTCTAAATCAATTCCAAATTAAAATCTAACATCACTTGAGCACAAGAAGTGACTTTATCATACGTATCTACCCCCCTTTGGTATATTTAAATAATTTTTTGTATTACTCATCATATAGTAATAAAAAAGTGTTTGTTCTTTATTTAGTTTATTTTTTACGGAGATTTTTTAATGAGAAAATATATTAGGCACTTCATCATTGTTCGTAGGATGTTTTTTGGTTTTGATTAACCTTCAACAGAGGCTATTTGAGAAGATGAAGATGTTATGTACATGGTTATAAAAAATAGAAGATAAACTTTAAGAAGATTTTTCCAAGTTTTATTTATTTATAAATTAATATGTTAATCCACTTAAGCTCTTTAATTATGATAAAAATAGAGCCGTTTTTGAGAATATAACAAAAAATAAAAAAACTTGAATTTTTTAAATAAAAGGAGTACACGCAATTTACTGATTTGAATCAAAATCCAAATCTTTTCTAGTTGATAATCCAACCAAGTTTCAGATTTCGTTGATTTATACATTTGTCGATGAAATTGAGTTGGTAAGCACTCATGAATGATACAACTAACGAACAGACCAATGGATTTTTGGGCACTTTTCAGGCTCTTGAGACAACTAAATTTTCAGATACTACAAACTTTTATAGCCTCGGAATTTACAAAACCTTTAAAGTGTGAACACCTCGAATGAAAAATGGATTAGTTTAACTTATACTAGTTTAAATTTAGTAAAATCAGAGTCTTATTTCCTCTTCGAGAAAACATAATAAGTACTGTAGTAAACATTATAAAAAATGCTAAGAGATATTTTAGAGGGTTTAGTGGAAAAAAGGGTAAGAGAAATATCAAGATTGGAGAATTTTCTACATATAATTAAAGATATGAGATGACTTTTAGAAAAATATCAAACATGGGATAGACGAGAAGAAGTGGGTAGTTGCGTCAAACCAGTTTTAGGACTGTATGCGGTACTCGATGATGATGATATTTTTTACATTCCACTGCTAAAATTTTTTTATATAATTTTACTATAAAAAATGGGATGTCCGGTTCCAAAACTTTTTAGTAATATTACATACCTACCAGTATTGTAATCTTACAACATATTTTATACTGATACGTATCTAATTAGCTCGAGCGCTATTCTATCGACCAACCTGACTTAAGGTATGATTATTATTTACAAAAAAAGTATTAATCCCAAGTATCCGTCTTTCGATTTAAATTAAAATCTAATCATCTTGTAATCTCAATAAAAAACATTCAAATGTGTAATTAAATTTTCATTTTTGAGGAAGAGCACACACAAAATGTAAATACAGATAAAATTTTTAGGCCTGTTTTTTGAAGATATAGATAAAGGTTTTCGATAGTTAGGAATTATATACTGATGTTATTTCAAGATCGATTAATATCCCATAGTTACTTAACCCTACTAGTTTTTTCCTACTTTTAAATAATATGATAGATCCATAACTTAAAATATAACTTGAAATAATACTTGATTATCTTCTGTAATTAAATTGAAAGTTTTTGCCGAGAGTAGCAGAATTTTTATATATTGAAGGAGACAATAAAAGAGTGTGTCTTCTGCTGGAATTATAAATTTTATTTATTTATAACGAGACTATAGTTTCGAGGGCTTTGCCCTCTTCATCAGTCTATTACAATGTATTCACAGGAATTAATTTATGAATGAAAGGTTAACCTAACCACACGAAAGATTTTAACCATTCATTCATAAATTAATTCCTGTGAATACATTGTAATAGACTGATGAAGAGGGCAAAACCCTCAAAACTATAGTCTCGTTATAAATAAATAAAATTTATAATTCCAGCAGAAGACACACTCTTTTATTGTCTCCTTCAACTTCTGTAATTAGTTTATATAAATTTATATATTTACACTGGGATATATGGAATATCATTATATATTAAATATAGGTAGGTATATATTCCCTTATTAAAATAGAATTTTAAATAAACAAAAGTAAATACATCAACGCTTATATGCATTTTGACATATAATAGCCTTTTTTTGACGTTCCCTTCATTTCACTCATCAATCAATCACCGATCAATCAGAGAGTAAAAAAGGAATCTCATTTTGCAGTTAGTACTAATAGTTTTTTGACTATCACTGATATTAAAAAAACGAATTTAGAGTCAATTACAGTCACAGAATCAAAAAACCCATCAAACTATTATACCTATATATAGCTATTCGTAATAGTCATTTGGAGACCAAACAAACAAACCTAAAATCTCTTAAAATATTTTTTGGATGTTTATTTTTTCAATCTATTTGTAGACCTTTACGTTGTGATTTCGCTTGATATATTTTATTTTTTATCAAAATGGAGCCATTTTTAAAATATATATATATTAAAAAAATAATAATAAGTAAATAAAATAAAATAAACATCAATTTTTTTACGACCAAGTTTCAATATTTCTCCAATTTCTCATACTACGTTTGGTAAAGTAAAAAGATAAAAAGACATGCTCCAATAAATTTTAAATTCTTTCGACACGTGTAATTTATTATACCCATTTAATTTTCTATGGAAATTAGTAAAAGTTTGAAGTGATGAGAAAAAATAGATTTTAATTATTTTGCACCTCTTTATCAATTCAGAAACATTCGTGAGACCAGATCACGTACGAAATTTATTGGCAATTACCAATCCGGCTTTTCGCCAAGCCCTCTACCCTCTTTTTTTGGCTTCTTGTGTGTGGTTAAGCTAAATTTGCCGAATGAATTCTTCTCTAATTCACTAACGGAATATTAATTAGAAATGCAATTGATTTTCTTTTTTAAACTGAATCATAAAATTATACATGAAGGATTAATGAAAGATTTAAATAAATAAATATAAGGTCAGTAAAATAGACACGTACGTGTGGTTGTAAAAATCTTTATAATCAATGAAATCTGTTAACACTCAATATACTAAGTTGTCAGACTTTGAATTTCCTCAAAAGTTTCAATTTTTAATTTTTTTTAATTGATTTCTTTCTTTCTTTGTTTATTGGTCTTTAAAAATGTCTGAAACGTGGAGAAAAATCATTTTTGAAGATGGTTTATTCGTCTGTCTATATTTCGAAACGCATGACACTTCTAGAAAGGAAACTGGTAGAATGCTTGTTCTGGTGCCAAAATGTTTGTGTTTCTAATACAAAGAACTACTTAGATTTTTGCCTTTCTAGTTTTAGAACTTCTGAATGAAAATGCAGAAAATCAGAAAAGAATGGAATTCCTATATAAACAGTAAACCATCATAGCTAATCATCTCAAATTTGACAAAAACGTATAGTAAACTACACCTCTATGCCAAGTTTTAACTTTTTAAATCAATAAATTCATAGAGTATTTGACAAATCATTGAAATTTACGTTAGAAAAGTTTTCACTTTTTTATCCAATTTTACTAATTGTCAAATGTAGGATAATAAAATATGAAAGAAATTAAAAATAGGGTTTAAAATTATAGATAGCTAAAGAACCGAAATAAAAGTGAACGTTTAGAGATTATTCAAGTTCGAAACATTTAAGAGACAAAATTGTATTTTAATTCCTTTGATCTCTGCATTCTTAAGTCATATAAAAATACATCATCACATGATTATCATCGATTATAAAGTTTTAAGCCTGGTTTGACGCAACGACCAGCCTCTATCTTTCCCTTCTCCTTTTTTTTCCCATTTCGATCTCTAACAACAACAATCCCCTTAAATTTAATATTACTGGTTATAGATTTAGGCCATTTGAAAGAATATGGAAAAGTCATGAATCTGTTTAAATTTTTGAAAATACCTTTAAAAACTATACTTGATACCTCCAGATATATTGTTAACACTGGTATCGATTTTAATATTTTTTCCTGATAGACTCTAACATTATACGATTTCATCATGGATGGTCTATCACAGAGGTGGTCAACATTTCACATAGCATGCTCCAATTTTTTTTTACATACAAGTTCATATGCGCTATACAACTCAAGAACCTTTTCTACCTTTCTAATGAAACGATAGAAGCAAAGAATCCGCGATATGTGCTTTGGGTATTTGAGAAATTTTATTATGAAATGCGCCACTTATAATCTTACAATGCGCCACGTTTGGCGCATGCGCTATAATTTGGCCACCCCGGCTCTAACTGCTAATGTAATCATAATGTAACATTTCAAATTTAAGCGATAAAAGTCTTCGAAAGGCCAGCTTTGTTATTATAAACCAAATTTCTAAATTAAAGGCACTCATGTTTTACTCCCTCTAATAAAAACATAAGATAAGAAGAATCCTCCTCTAGAAGTTATACACTTTAAGGCCTCCTAGCTTAAAAATATACGATTTATTTTCACTTTTTCAATTATAGTGAAAGCAAACCATAGAAGTGTGTTTATATTTACTTGTTACAAGCGGGTGACACTCTCTTTGATTTTCTTATAAAATCTACAGCTCTGTTATTCTCGATAAGAATACATTTTAATTCCATAAGGTTATAGAACTAGATTTTATATTTCGCCTATTTCTTCTGTTGTATAATAATTGGAATATTTTTTTTTCTGTTAAGAATCCGATCTAATTATCAATGAGTCGTTATGAAGTTAGAAGGGTTGCGGCGGGTCAAGAGGCCTCAAGCCTCAAGCAAGCCCAGAGTGGAACTCTTACTCACCACTTGACGGATTTGAGCGTAGCTGGGTTGGCTTCGTAGACGCAGTTGAGCACGATTGAAGTGGACTCATTCACCGTGATATTCTCGGGGTTGACCACCACAATAGGCGCATCTGCAAATCAAAAATCAAATTTCGAATCAAGTCAGTTTCTTTCTCCTTGACTTCTATTGTTAAAATCTAAAAAGATAGAATTTAGAATGAAAAGTTTTATACTGGAATTATTCGGCTTCTTAAGTATATTTTTATAAGCATGTTATAAGAGATAGTCTTATCTCTAGAAATCTGTTAAGAACAATTTTATTCAAAAGAAAATATATTTTTGAATAAATCATAGCACACAGCTTGCGCAGGCCAAGTTCGACCATTGACCGTAAACCCAGTTCGTTCGGTATTTACACGAACAATTTTGAGGCACTTTTAACCCCCCCTGCAACTCAGAACCCATTTAAGATAAAAAGCTGAAATTATACACATGTAATTATGTATTAATTAGTAGAGATTGTGGCGTTGGTGCAAGGTGAAACATCTTTAATAAAGATAAGAGTAAATAAATATTATATTTAATATTGATTTACTATAAGTTAAGGATTCTAGGTCACTTATTTCACATTAAAATTAAAAAAAAATTACATCTTTTAATTTTTTAATTTTAATGTGAAATAAGTGACTTAGAATCCTTAACTCATAGTAAATCAATATTAAATATAATATTTATTTACTCTTATCTTTGTAATTATGTAATAGATCTTGTAGATCAGGTGTGTCAAACTAGTGGCCCCTTAAAAAATTAGAGATTATAAAAAACAAATGTTTTGTATAATTATACATAATACATTTATACAAACTCAAGATAAATAATACTCCCTCCGTCCGGAAATATGGTATACATTTCAAAAAAAAAATCGTAGATTATCGTGAATATAGAAACAAATGACAACATTCATTATATTATTATAGTATTTATTAAAAGTAATATAACCTAATATAATTGACATGTGTCATGTTCTTCTTGGTTTAAAACTTAACGATCAAAGATCAGTTTTTCTATAATAAATAAAATTGGTACCGCTGCAAAATCAATATGGAAAATTCCGAATTTAAATTCCGAAATTCGGCATTTAATAAATTAGAAGTAACTACCCTTAATAACGTTTTTACCACATTACAAACATGTATGGCGGCGGTGGGGAACCTTTTTACCCTGAGAGGCCACATTTAAAATAGCAGTAACAAAGGAGGCCACATAAGTTTCAATACCAATAAATGTTACTTTTGTAAAGTTATTGCTGTTAAAATTCAATTTTTTTTTTATTTTAAATTCAGTTTTTCTTTATTTCAAATTCATTTCGAGGGCACATAAGAAATTCAAAAAGGCCACAGGTTCCCCACCTCTGATGTATAGAATCAATTATGTTAACAGGTGGAGGAAATTCCTATAAAATTCCTCATTTAAATAAGACAAAATTTCGTTGCGAGGGTGGACTAACTGGAAAATATTTATGTTCCAAAGAAGCGTACAATAAGGCCAAATCATATTTTAATTAAATTTAGCGAGTATTGTAATAAAATTATTCTCTTTTAATTATAACTTTTCTAAAAAAGTTAATATAATATACTTGTCATGTTAATTTTTAGTTTTATTGTATTTTTTTTGCAAATGTATACTATATTTCCGTACAATAAAAATCGCGAAATGTATACCATATTTCCGGACGGAGGGAGTATTATATTATTCCGTTCGACTTGTGTGTTAATTAAATAGCGGGGAAAAATGTAGATCTCCCATGTAAATATTACCTATCACACAAATGGCCCGCAATATAAGTGAGTTTGACACCCCTGTTGTAGAGAGTACCTACCGAATTTCAATAATATAGCTTAAATAGATCTGAGAAAATAGCTGACAGGTCGTTAAAATCTATAGAGTACTTCTAATCATTCTATCATTTTGAAATTTGGTATGTTGGTAAAGTTTGGAAGATAAATGAATGATAAATTCGAAAAACTCAAAAGTTTTCCTCTTTCAAACATTAAAATGAAGGGATTAAGATTGTAGGGTAAATTTGCATCTATTAAATAAGTAATAACCTTAGGATAAAATTTAGCATATTGGTAGAGATTGGTAGAGATTGGTAGAGATTAGGTCATTAATAAATGTAAAAAAAAAATATAATCACAAAAACTATACTATCTTTAGACGCTAAAATGAAGAAAATAAATTTATAAATCCCGCACAAAAAAAAAAAACTGCAACGGATCGTTGCTGAACTTTATCTAAATTTATTTGAAATATTAATATGTTTATCCCTTTATTATTAATCAGATATCAATTGCAATTTGTAGTTCATGTTGACTTTAATTCAAAAATAGCGATTGATTCTCATCTAGTACTTGAAGAATAACCATTCTATAAGGGATTTTTGACGTTTCGGTTTTTATTGGCAACCATTCCTGCATGGAGAAATCGACTTAAAATCAAAAATAGCGATCGATTCTCATCTATTACTTGAGGAATAATAATTCTACATTAGATTTTTGACCCTTCGATTATTATTGGTAACCATTGCTGAAACATGGAGGAATCGACTTAAAATAAAAAATAACGATCGATTCTTATCTAATACTAGAGGAATAACCTTATTGCATTCCATTTTTGATGTTTTGACTATTAATGGCAACCTCTACTGAAAACGTGGAAGAATCGACTTAAAATCAAAAAGACTAAATTCTTTTATGGCAAACAACTCAAGCTTGTTCAACCTAATTGAATACTACAATTTGTGACTTTAATTAAGTCCATGGGTTCCGTAGTCTTTACCTGAGGACCCTTTGAATTCGCGTTTGCCGCGAGACCGATTACAATACTTTCCCCAAGCTTCGCATTGGATAAAGTAAAAAAATAAAATAAAAATAAAAGACATATATTAGCTTACATTATGCTATTAGGGTAAATTAATTTAATTCGTGACAAGCCAAGTTTCAGTGAAATAATTTAAATTAAAAATATAGAATCCATAGATTTAGATCAAGGCTGGCCAAACCGCGGCCGCCTGTGTGTTCTCTGTGTGTTCTCTGTGTGTTCAAATCTACGCTCTGAATTGCGGGTTGCATCATTAGGCGTTAAATATTAAAACCTTATGTTTATCACTAAAATAATAAAATTAATAAAAAAATACTAATAATTTTGATAGTTAAAACTATTTTAATTATGGTTATTAGGTTTTTACCATACAAATACGTACATTTTGCTGTTGTGTCATTCAATGCATGTTTTCTTTTCGAATCTGGTTATAGTATTGTTTTTTTCATATTTACACTAATTGAACACTTTCAGAGTACCTATGCATTCACTTCAATAAAAATCACTAAATACGAAATCCGTTGTAAAGCCAGATAACGAAAAAATATTAAAAAAATTTAAATTATTCTTTTTTGTGTGCGGCCTTTTAAATTTTTAGGTTGCCAATTGACCCTGATTCCTAATTTTGGCTCTCGGATTCCATTATTCGATAGGGTAAAAACAAGATAATTAACACTAGAACGCCCGGACTTTCAGATCCCCTAGAACGCCCGGATGCCGTCAATTTGACGACTTGCATTTTTCAACAATCAAACTAAATAAAATAATTCTGTTTCCTTTTATTTAATACTTTTTTTATTTTTTCTAATAATAAATATAATTCTATTATCAATTTATATATTAAAAATAGATATTAATATATTATATTTTAATAATCATTATGATATAAAATGAAAAATTAACATGCTATATTTATGGAGTATTATCATTAACAAAACCAGTAGTTCTATATTATATGTTAGTATTATAAATATTATATTATTATAAATAATATTGAAATAAAAAAAAACAAATATACGAAAAAACTCACGAGAAATTGAGAGAGAATTTGTTGTTGATATTTCTAAGGGCGGAACAAAAATGAAATGGCAAGAGTAGGGGCTCGACATATATATATATATGGATTTCAAAACAGTAGGTTCCCTCGAAATGTTGTAAAATAATAAAGTGAATCATCAAAACATAAAAAAAATTTACATAGAGAAACATAATTTTTTTATTTTACCCCAAGTTTTTCAAGGAAGATTGTAAATTAAAAAAAAAAAACAGAACAAATCCGAGGGTCAAAAAGGATGGAAATGTTACGAAAAAAGAATGGGAATTATTCGTACTTGAAAAATTAATTTAAAATATAAAAATTGGGGTAAAAAAATGTTACCGTCAAATTGACGGCTTTTGGGCGTTCTTGGTAAATCCATAATTTTCTCCTAAATAAAAATTCATAGGGTGCTATTTTTTTTTTATTAGAAAGCTAATCAAAAATGATTAAAAGTCAGCGAGTTTCAAAGTTCTAACTTAAATAGTAACGAAATGAAAGAGAAATGAAATGTGAAAACCGTCAAATTGACGGCTTCGGGCGTTCTAGTGTTAAAAAATCATCCATTCGATCTCGAATTTTAGATTATAACCTCTTATGATTTCGTAGAAATTTAAAGAATATTTCTAAAGGCAAGTTGAACTCTTAAATAGATTTTTCTCTTTTGGTCTTGTCATCATTATACATAATTTTTTTTTTCTTTAAATATTAACATACCAGTTTTATCAATCTGTCTATGCATGTTTATAAACTTACTTTATATTTTTATTCAAAGAAAAATAATTATACAAAAGAAAATGAAATTGATATACGTTTTTGCAAATCTCTATCTCTCGATACGCCCCTAATTTCATAAAACCATACTCGTAAAATAAAATATGTTTTATATACGTTGTCAATGAAAATTTTATTTTCATTTTTTTTGAGACATTAAAGAAAAAAGTGAAAGAATCGAAAAAAAAGAGTTCAAAGGATAGGGAACAGCTTAAGATATGAAAAATTACTAATTTACTGCGAAAGAAATTGGATAGGACCCCAAGATATTTTGGCAAGTTTCCTTCAGGGGATAGTATCTATATATTTCAATTAAGTTTTAACGGGTAATTAGAATCATAGAGAACAATTATGTATTCTGTGCTGCAAGCAGCTGTGAAATTAAATTTCATATGTTTATTTGCATCAAGCAGAGGATAACCTCTTTGTTTCTCTCTATGAATAAACAACTCTGCTACTCTCGGTAAAATAATAACTTTTTCAATTAAATTTCATGTCTTTATATCTCTATCATTTTCAAAAAGTGGAAAACCGTTCTAATTCTCATAGATAATTTTTTTTGTCTATCCAGGAATCTTACTTAATAGAGTAAAGAATTTCATTTCAGTAATAGTTTTTATGTAGATAATATATTTAAATTGTAAGAAATCATACTTTCAAAATCAAGTTTTATCTGGTCTGTTCTATATTGAAATTTGAAATAATTCCGTTTTAATTCAAATCTAAAATTAAAAAAAAAAAAAAAAACATTTTAGTTAATTTAATCCTATTTTTTATTTTTATTGCTCCCGATAGAAAGAAAATCGACTATTAATGGGATGTTTGTTGACGGGGATCATGAGAAGGCCATTAAAAATTTACGTAGAGCTTAAAATGTGACGATCAAGTTTGTAAGCAAAGGGTTCATAGGAGGGTTAAAAGAAATCTGTCATTCATTGCTTAATCACTCACACACACTCGAAAAAAATCCCTGATTTGTTCGACAATCCGATTAGCAATTTTAATAAGGATTATCGAAGAAGTCCTTGAGCTATTTAGGTAGGCATGTGGAATTCTCTCATTGAATACATTCTAAAGCACTTAATTGAATTTGTTTTAACGCTTTTGATAATTCGGATAGGTTTCTTTTTCAAATATCTTTGAAAAGATCGAGAATAGGGTGGGGGGTCGAACTATTTTGAAATTCACGAAGAGAACGAGTAATTTGCATCCAATTAAGAGGTCTTTAAAGACCGAGCATTTGATTGAATTAATTAAGTATTTGGGGCGTTTATTTTTTTAAAGTCCTCTACTTTTAACTTTAGTTACACTCTCTTTAGTACATCTAGAAGAAAAATTTACTAAAAGATCTCTTATAGTCTATTTGCTACACCCAATGTTCAGACCTTTTAAGGGCGTCGATTTTAAGCTGAAAACGTTTTAAATGATCACAAATTTATATAATGACATATGTTAAAGAAGATTTAATTTAAAACAGAAAAATTGATATGAATTAAATTTCTAAAATCAATAGTTTAAAAGGTATTTTAATATTGTAGAGTGAATGAATTAATAACAGATGATAATGTGTCTCTGATGGCCATATAACAGTCGAAAAGAATTATATTATTATTATATTATATTATGAGAAAGAAATCGATCTTATTTTATCGATTTCATCTATCTGGAGGTTCCCAGTACCTTTTTAATATAAGAAAATAGCATTTTGATTAAGAATTTTGAAGTTTAAAAGAAATTTTATGAAAAGATTCAATTTCTTCTCTCCTGGAGCGAATCAACTAGAAATGGCAAAAAGTTTTATTTTTTTCTCATTTCATATATAATTAAATCTATTGAAATTTCATATTTGTGTGTTATTTTCATTTATTTTTTTATATCAAATAATTATTATCAGGAAATTTGCATTTTAAAGGGTAGTTTATTTGAAGTCCAATTTGAAAAAACGCTAATAGCCCCATTGAAATTTATTTTTTCTTCTTCTTCTTCTTCATCTTCTTTTTAGGCTAGGTAGCCTGTTTTCTCCCAAGGAAGAGTTCCGTCCTTCAACTTTCTGCCCAACGTTTCTTCGGTCTTCCTCTGTTTCTCCCGCCAAAGCCTGTCCCAAGCCAGGTTGAAAAAGGGTGAGGGGGAGGAGTAACAACCTCGTTAAAAAAAACCAGGGTTCATCTGGCCCGGATGATAGTACCCTGTGAGGGTCCCTGTCAGGGTTACGACGAAGCTGCTGCCTTGTAGTTGGACGTTGGATCGCCAAAGGCTAGAGGAAGAAAACCTTGATCACAAATTACCCGGTCCTCCTGGTGGGGGGTTGAGGGGAGGGCTAGCAACCCACCCTCGTAAAAACAATAACGCCGCTCACAGAACCCAAAGGAAGAATAAGCCGGACGGATCAACCAATATATCGAAATTTTTTTAAAAATATAAAAATAATTAGATATTATAAAACAATTAATTATTAATCATTTATTTCATTTTTGAACGAAATCAATTCAGTACTTTTTGAGAAAATCGTCAAAAACCCCGAAAAGCGTCTATGAAAGGCCGTTTTAGAAACATTTTAAAATTCACCTCCATATCACAAGTCAAGGTTTCGTTTCATATGACTTTTTAACTTTTTTCATAGGCATCTCGTGGTTTCAAAAAAACATCGTTTTTGTTGTAGGTGGTTTTTCGACAATTTTCTAAAAAAGTGCTGAATCGATTTCGTTCAAAATTGAATTAAATAATTAATAATTTATTGTTTTATAATATCTATTAATTTCATATTTTTGAAAATAAATTTCAACGGTGTTAATAGCGTTTTTTTAAAATTGGGTTTCAAGTAAACTACCCTTTAAAATAAAATTTTTCTAATAATAATTAATTTATACCAAAGATAAATGAAAATAACACACAGATATTAAATTTCAATAGATTTAAATAAATATCTAATGAGAAAAAAATAAAAATCTTAGAGATTTCTAGTTGATTTGCTACAAGGGAGAAGAAATTGAATCTTTTCATACAATTTCTTTTAAACTACAAAATTCTTAATCAAAATGTTTTTTTTTTTTTTTTATTAAAAATCTACTATGAACCTCAAGATTGATTAAATCGATAAAATATGATTGATTTCTTTCTCATTTATAATCCTTTTGGTCTGTTATATTAAGAGGATGTCTTCCCACTTAAGACGCCTTATTTGTCATTGATACATCATTCATTCACTCTACAATATTGAAATATCTTTTAACTTGTAAACTATTGATTTCCGACATTTTATTTATATCAATTTTTCTATTAAATCTTCTTTAATCATTTAGGTCATTAAGTCATTATATAAATCTGTGTACCTCAAAGGGTTTAGGCAGTAATGGTGAAATTTATGTGGAAAATTAGTTAAATACTGCTTTAATGCCCTAGATTATCAACCTATAAAAAAACTTTCACGATTGCGACAATTTTTGTCAGGATGTACAAATTTCTTACTGTTAGCTGATTTAGCAGACAGTTTAAGATATCTGGAGGTGAATAAACCGGACCTAATTGATTCTCCAAAGGCTTTTGACATATATCTAAATAATCAGTAGAGATTGTGGTGTTGGTGCAAGGTGAAACATCTTTAATAAAGATAAGAGTAAATAGATATTTTATTTAATATGGATTTACTATGAGTTAAGGATACTGGGTCACTTATTTCACATTAAATATATCTAAATCTAATTCATTTAGTGAGGTCAACTTCCGCCCGAAGAAAATTAAGTGCCAAACTTTGTGAGAGTCTCTATCAAAATAATTTTTCCAAATAAAATATTGAGGAATTTAATGCTTTATCGAATTGTTTACAAGAAAGCAATGTTAATATTTTTTATTTCATTTAAAAGCTCTCGTTGATATCACAGTCATTATAACCTAAATTGTCTAAATTCTAAATTATACGATTATTGCTTTTAAAAATGGCAACGATAAAAGCGCACAACGACTGATGAAAAGGTTTATAATAAATATACAATTATGTTTTATTCCATTTGATATAATAGAAAAATCCATTTACTTTATTATATAATAAATTTTCGAACATTCAACCCCTAACCCGGCTCACACCGACAGGGTTGTTGTACAATCCAAGATAAATGTGCTAGTGAATCGAGATGTATTTAGAATAAAGCAGCTTTCGTATTGGCATGGTTTCAGGTCTTTAGGGATTAAGAGTTGATTTGTAGTTTCGTACAAAGGCAAACTTATTCGAGAATGGAGAGAATTAAAAAAAGTGAATTTGAAATAGAGAGAGGAATTACGAAATTCCATTAACACCGAATAATTATAGACTGAAATAATATATAATATTTTCAAAGAAAAATGTTTATAATTGACTTTTATATTGGATAAATGTAGCTAAGATAAGATATAGA
This sequence comes from Forficula auricularia, assembly GCA_024734495.1. NCBI lineage: Eukaryota > Metazoa > Arthropoda > Insecta > Dermaptera > Forficulidae > Forficula > Forficula auricularia. The sequence continues at coordinate 592,257 of JALMQS010000819.1, read as the reverse complement.
TTTTAGAGTTCAATTAATTTTTAAAATAGCTCAGTACACTTTTAGTGTTTAAAAATATCTGAAACTAAATCATCTTCAACCATAATTTTTTATTATTATATTGAGCCTGTCTCTCTGTATGGATTTTGATGGACACGATAAAAAGTGGTAGAAAAATCATTCTTGTGACACAATATTGGTATTTCTAAAATGAAAAAGTTTTTCACTCGAAAAGTCTTAAACAAACACACAGGTTTTTCAAAAATAATAGTTTATTATAATTGAAAGTAATGGAAGGCAACCCAGAGGTAGTGAGGAAAGAAAAAATTAATACATATAAAATAAGGTGTAATTTATTGGAATCCTTCCTCCTTTCCTTCCAAGTTAGTTTATTATAATTTAAGAATTTTTTTTTGTTAGATAATCTCTTTCCCATAGTAAAACAAAAAAAAATAAAGAAATAAAATTTGTATTTTTATGTTAACATTTATTAACTGTTTAACCTTTTTTTTTCGTTTTTAAATGAACATGAGATCAAAGATTAGTCTATTTTGGATGGGTTGTTTTGATCTATTGCAATACACTACTTGTTTTAATAATATTTATTAAACAAATATAGACGGCTCAAATTTAGGGCAGGGCTCCTCAACAGCTAGCTACAACACTGATAATAAGAGCAAGTAAAGGCTAATTTATTTTACTCTTTCTGAGAAATATAACTATATATGTATATAAAGTTTGTGTAGCTTATTGTAATGGAAGGAGAGTCGGGTGTCCGAGAGCGTTGGAGCACTGAACGCTTCAGCATCGTTATCATAGATGTCGATATTCAAGCGGGAGACCCAAGTTCGGGCCTTGTTCGCGTAAAAAATTCGACCGAGTAAAACTCGACTCCTTCACTAACACTACTAACACTAACTAATATAAATTAAGATATTCAATAGAATTGGCTAGCTGGACTTAGTATCGGAAGTCAAAAAAAAAAAAAATTAATAGAAATTTTAGTTACTTAATTAATAATGTAATATTACACCAAGACGTCTTAAGAATAGCGAGAAAGGGCTCAGAGAGCTCAGAGGGTTTAAAAGCTGAATAAATTTCAAATTGAAGATTATTTGTGATTTTATTTAAAACATTGAACGCACCTAATTGGCTAAAATCTTATTACAACACTATAGACAGACACAAAATACACACAAAAATATGAATAACAACATAATTTAAACATTAAAATAAAGTAAAAAAATAATAAAACATTCTCTAATTTGATTAATTAACTTGCCAAAGCTATGGAAATAGTAATTTTCTTTTGGGCCAATTAAAAATTCATGAAAATTATAAAAATTGACTAGAAAAAATTCATAAGAGAGAAACCACCCACTGTGGATAGAAAAATATAGTTATTTTATGAATATATCCATATAGATGAATAGAATAATAAATAAACTAAAAAACTTTTTTGAAATTTAATTTTATAAATAAAACCGACATTAATTAAAAACCCAATCAATTTGGATTTAAATAGAAGAAATTTACAAGTCTGACTGTATAGAAGATAGATAAGACAATTCATCTAAAATGATAAGGTAACTTTTCACGGTAATTTCTTTTTCGAGTAAATAGAGATAATAAATATATTTATTTCATTCGAGGCGTGGAAGCCGAAGCGGCTATGTGTGTACTAGAGATACGAGGCCCTTCAGAGAAGAGATTCCCAGCATCCGGGTATAAGACTTTACTTTTTCATTTAGTAATATATGACGAGATAATTGTGCTTTAATGAAATAAGCCGCCCAAGTGTAAAACAGACTTGAGGGTTGCGTACTTCATAACTCCCGAAATACTTTAAATATCAAATATGTTTTAATTTGTCGTTGATATAGAATGAGTAAATTTGTGGAATTTTTTCATAATTTTAAATTAAGCCATTTCTAAATGCCGTAACAAGGGTCTTGGCGAGGAGGGTCAAGGGACGACATTTAGGAGAAGACTGCCCGCTGATGACTTAGCTGCTCGCTTTAACCATTTTAAAGGTAAGATTATTACAATTGTTTTTTTATATTAATATTCAATTACATTATTAAGTATATTGTGCTGTTATAGTGTATTTTTTATGTATTTCAATAAGTAGTTTTACATATATTTATATTTGGTATATACTAGTAGTATATGTTTATTTGCATCAAACAGAGGACAACCTCATTGATTTCTCTTTATGAATCAACAACTCTGCCACTCTCGGAGAAACAAAATATTTTCAAATTGATATTTTGAATTTAATGAGAAGATTATATATAGAAGTATAGAACTCACTCAATTCAAACTTGAAAAAAATCACAAGATTACCTTTTTACTCAATCCGAGTTGTTATAGAGGATTTTTATTTTATATTCCCGAAAAATTGAATACACTTCTGACATAAGATAAAAATCATCTATAAGAGTTCGGATTCAATAAAAGATAATCTTGAGATTTTTTCAGGTTTATTTTCACACAATTAAAATTTCATTTATTCGTAGGTATATATTTTTCAAAGCTTTATTCGAATAAATAGAAAATGGAATCGTATATGAAGGGTAGTTTAAAAGATAATATTTTTATTTAGTTGTATTGTAGTACTTGTATGTGTTTTAGTTAGTTGAAATTAATAATATAAGACTTGTTGGATTAAATTGTAATAAATAGGGTTATTCGGTTAGTTATAAAATTTCCCTTTTAACTATTAGGTACTTTGTATAATAACTATTATTCTCTGTTGCAGGGTCCAAGGTCCACTCCCCACCACCAGCCTATACTTCTTGAACCCTTGCGACTGGAAATGTGAACCCCGCTAAGGCAAAAAGGAGGCTCTCCAGCAATCCACGCGTCAAGTAATATTTTTTCCATTCATTTTAGGATTTTCATTATTCTACCCATCCTTTATTTATCTATATCATAGTTTAAAAAAATTTACATTTAAAAAAATAATTTTTCTCAATATTAACCCATTTTCGACTAGGTGTTTGATTTTTTGATCGTCAGCTGTATACCTATTACGAGTGATGCCAGGATAAATTTTGATGCTCTGTAACTTGAGAATTATTGATCGTACACACTTGATTCTAATAAACTATTTTGTAGCAAATTTTATGCCCTACAAGTGTCATTAAAAAAATATATATAGGTATACTTTTAAATACCGAAAAATCAAGTTGGAACCGAACATTTTCCTCCCATGTTATTTAAATGAGAAATCGAATTTTTCGATGAGCTAAGCCGCTAATTGACTTAGAATTTTATTTCCAGTGTGAATATTTTTTTTTTCTATAAATTGTAATTTTTTCAACTTGGAAAGAAAAAAAAATATTTCCCTAAAATGAAAGACCCTAATATAATATACCTTCTCAGTTTTTATACAATTTAGTTTACAGCCCCACAGACAGAAATTGTAGCGACATTAATAGCGCCTCATTATAGTTTTTAAACAGAACCCAGAAATTATTAAAAATAATTTTTTTTTTTGCTGATTATGATTAATAATAATAATAATAATAATAATAATTTATTATAATTTAACTTTACACAATGCTCTGAGGCAGTTTGCCTCATATGAGCAGTAAAAAAGGATAATTAACATAAAACAAAGAAGAGAAAAATAAAAACAAGTGTGTGCGAAAAAGAAAAACTAGAGCGAAAGGAAGGTGAGAGAGCCAGCAGGGGGGAAAAGGACACCAAGAAAGAGAGACGCCAAAAAAGAGACGCTCACTCCCGAAACCCGCCCCCGCGAATACATGCCAAGAGACCACGATTGAATATAAGTGGTGATGAAGATGAACGGGTGAATGAAGGTAATGAATTACACAGTCGGGCAGCAGTGACAGTGAATGACCTATTCACCACCTCGGACCGGTGACTCGGAATATGAATACGATTTGAATCAGCCCGAAAAGCGCGATTATGTATGGATGATTTAAAAATGAACATTTTATAGATGTATTCAGGCTGATATGAAATGAAGGTGCGATGCAGGAATTTGCCAAGCATGTAGAGACGCCCCTAAGCCAACCAAGTCTGACATAAAAGGGGGAGACATGATCGCGTCTAGGAATGTCAAAAATATATCGAACGCATGCATTCAAAGCCCGATCAAATAAGCCCACGCGGGTCCCAGAGACGTCACCATACACGAGACAACAATAGTCCATGGTTGGCAATATCAAAGAATTGATGAGATGTTTTTGTGTCGAAAAAGGAATGAGATGCCTGTCTTTAATGAGTTGATGGAGACCCCGAAACACTCGTCGACTGACCGAATTAATGTGTAATGATTAAAACAAAAAATAAAGTAAATAATAATAATTAATTTTTTAGCAGAGAGGGAGGATGTGGATTGGAGACCAAGAGGACCTTCAGTGCAAATTCCCCTCAGTTTAGTTTGAGTTTATTTATCTTTTATTATTATGTTAATACTTTTTTGTCTTTTATTTGTTAAACTCGGCAATCTAAGGCTAAGGCTGCAGAGTAGACCAGAATATTGAATTTACTCGATTAGTTTAGTTCGATTTCACTCCTAGTTTACTTGATTAGTTTGAGAGAATGGCTTACGAAGCTAGTAGCAAGTTATTTCTGGTGCCAAAATGTTTCTGTCTCAATAATGTAGCTGATGAACTGGAATTTGGCATAGCTGTTTATAGTATATAAATAAATTGCATCTTTCTGGCAGATTTCAGTTATTTATTTCAAAACGTTCGTTAACAAAAACATAGCCACTTCATTGCTTACCGCAACATGAAAAAGTTTTCACTTTTTCTTTCAATTTATTCTTTTTATTTTCGCTTACAAGTTTTATATACCTACTTGTAAGTTCACATACAGAATTCATTTTTTTTTGTCAAATAGAAAACAACTGCTCTCTCGATTATAATTTAAAAATTTCGAGATAATTGATTTTCTAGATAAAAACTATAATAACAAAGTAGAATTTGTGATATTTATTTATTTAATAATTTATTTTAGAAAAGAATAACCATTGAAATTGATTGGCATGTAGCTGACTCAGCAGAGTATCGTGTTTTTTTTTTCGCGTGTAACACTCACCCCGTGCATACAAAACGCCTTCGTCAACTTCTAAAGAAATTCTCTTAAGAGCCCTCTTCTGCCCCAATACACACACACATATACATATATATAAGTGTATATAGAATTATGAAACCCTGCAGCTGCTGCAACCTTCCGTCTACCAGAAAAATCCATTTACGACTCACAGCGAATTTAGCTGGTTGCGAAAATAAAAAGCGAAATAAATTTTACTTATATTCATTTTTCAAAAGATATATATTATTGTTTTAAGTCAATCAACTTGAAAATTATTTCCAGTCAAGCTGATGAAAATTGATTGCAAGTCAATTGTTTTATTAGTTAGTTGGATTCGATTTTTACATGAATGATCACTATAATTAATGTTTTATGTTTTTATATAACACACAAATAATATAGTTCAGTCTTTTATACTTTATTTTTCAATCTCGTCTAGCTTACAGGTTTATAGCTAATAAGAGTCATAAGTTATATAGGTACAGATCAAAAAATGCATCTTATGCATGAAGTAAAGTTACGTATACCAATATATTTCAAAGAAAAGATTATTGATTGATTGTATTATATAAAATATTGAAATATTTATAGTGTTGCTTTCTAAATTTTAGAGGAAGCAATGTTTTTTTTCTTTTTCCTGAAAATTTACCATTGAAAAAGGGAGAAATTATCCCTAAACGTTTGGTTAAGAATAAACGAGTTTTTGATTGTTTTGTTAAAGATTTTTTTTATATTTTATACCAATATATAAAAACTATAAGGTATCATTGCAGGGTTAAGGTAGAATCTTGGTCCGAAATTATCTTGAGGGGGCTTTTCCTAAGGATCCATACGCAACCAAGGATAATAATAAAAAATATAAAGATGTAAATATTTGACAAATTCGAGACTATGGTTTTGAAGGCTTTGATATTATCTTCAGTCTACTACTAATATGAATATTCAATAGCATTTTTTTCTTTTGTAACAAATTGAAAAATGACTTCATGTCGAATTTTTTAATTAATCTGAACAGATTCACGTATATAAATATCGTTATATTTATGAAAATATTTAATTAATGTAAAAAAATGTCTTTTGAATTTGGTGAAAATAGATGGAATTTTTCAAAATTTCATCATCACACATAGGATCAATCGACATATTATTGATTTATAAATTTAGAAGAATCCAGAGTCCAATTTTAATCATTGATCTTGGTATATATAAATATATTTTAATGCATCCCCAAATGGGGAATTGAACATTTTAATTTTTTTTTATCACTTGCAATATAATTATATTACAAAAAACGAGTACTCGATAAACACATTCTAGTTTCCAATATTATTTTTTGTTTCAATTTCGCCCAAACTTATAAAAGTATTTACATATAAATTTACAACTCATGAGGTGAAATTATCTTTCGACTCTTACGTTGTTTTCTAATGAATTTTTCGTATGTATTTTTTTTTTTACTTTTTTGGCATATTCGTGTGAGAGACCACTAACACATTCTTTCAGTTGATACCACAATCATATGTTTGTAAATATAATCCTTATTATGAGAAATATACTTCAAACTATAATGATTCCCATTTGGGACCTCATGGACTACCCCCATGTCCTATGATAAAAAATTTATAAAATAAGTATTTTAGAAATTCAAAGTTTTTTTTTACTTTTCTATTTTTCTTGACAGTATGCAGGGCTGCCCACTCCCCTAAGGTTCATGACGCACCCCCTCCCCAGTATCATGAAAAGTAACGCCCCCCCACCCTCGGAATATTTGCTCAAAAGCTTTTAGTCGATTAGCAAATGATAAGATATTATGGTCACCACTATTTGAAACAATTTACCATATAAGAGGAAAGCAAATCAGATTTGGTTTCAAACAATGGGCCATGTGCTATATGTTATATCCAGAATTTCTCAAATAAGAAATACCACAATATAATAACTCAATTATGTAGGTTATTGAGAATAAAAACAGTCTTTACTGAAGACACTTCATGGATAAATAAATATCAAATTTTAATTGATTAAAAAACGTTTTCACTAAACACTGTCTTTATTCCCAATAACATATAGAATTAAATCTAAAAAGTACGATAATTTGTTATAAAATTTTAGCTCAATTTGGTGTCTGAACCTTTTAAAGAATTCTAATTTGTTCAATGATTCTATAAGCTCGAGGTATTTAAAAAAAGTATATTCGTTTGGATTTACGAACAACAGAATAAATCACCCTGGTTTAATAATGATGCTTAACTTGAATTGGATGCTTACAACATGACAAATCCGTTAGCATATATTTATATGCCATGTCTAATGATTAAGTGTGAGAATCGAATCTATTGACATTTCCATCAGCCCTCGACAATCTACATTGATTCGAAAACGTGAGTTCTTCAACATACATTGCAAAAGAAGAGTTGACGTGATGCATACCAATAAGAAGGCAAAGGAGAATAATAAAAAAGAAAGTAAAACCGAAAGGTGACGGAAAATCTCGTCTATGCGCCAACACGAAAAACCAGCAACCTCTCTATATAATTCAGTAGAATACCAATTTAAATCATTCCTCTTTAATAATTTTAATAGTACGTTCAGATGGCCTTATATTAAATTCACTCATTGTCTGTGTCCCCTAAAAAGTTCCTTCATGTGTATCATAATATTTATGTTTTCAATAAGGGTAACTGTTTAGATTTTAAGCTCTCTAGCTTTAGAAATTCCGGCTCAAAAATGCTGTAAAACTCTTTTTTTTGAGATTTTAAGGCGACTTCATAATATAGGCATGCATATATAAACAAGAATTAAAGAAAAAAATCCTATTGATGATTCTATTAAGAAACGGCAAACGTTGGAGAGAAAAAGGAAGTATCCTCTACGTTTCCTTCGTTGACCTTTTTAAACTCTGAAGAAGCAGGGAATATCCTCCGAAAAGTCGGTTTTCGGATGAAAGTGACTTCTAATAATTTTTTTTTATTCGGAATTTTATTTTTTATTATTCTTGGACTTCCATCATCAATTTTCCATAAATAAAAAATTTATAATTAATTTTTTTGCAACGAAATTTTCTCTGGAGAGAGACGGACTGGTAGAAATTTTAATTGAAGGTAATGGAAGGCAGACCAGAGGTAGTGAGGAAAGAAAAAATTAACATATCAAATAAGGTGTAATTTATTGGAATCCTTCCTCCTTTCCTTTCAAACCGACGTTTCGGAGGATTTTTCCCTCCTTCTTCAGGGTTTCAAAGGGTCAATGAATGAAACAAATAAAATGTTTCCTTCTTCTCTCCACAGTAGTGTTTAAAACTTTCTTCTTTTTTAACAAAGGCATAGAAAAACAATTTTTTTTTTCCTTATTTTTCTTAATTAGATAGATAAAATATTATAATTAGATTATTTGATATGTGTTAATTTTTTCTTTCCTCACTACCTCTGGGCTGCCTTCCATTACCTTCAATTTATAATTAAATTGATTAATTAATATTCAATCAGATATAGTCGGAGAGAATAGCAAGTCTTGAAAAAGTTTTAACTATTTCCAACATTTTTTTCCGATAGAGAAAATAAAATTTTATAAGAAATACGAAAATAGAAAATTTAGTTTTCATTTTATAAGAATTTTCAAATTTTATTCTTAATTTAACTGATTTAACAGATTTTCTTAATTTAACAAGGTGGTATCTTAGGTAGATCGAATTAGATATGTTAAAGCATATATGTCATAAATAACTTTTAAAGAGTTAGGTGTTGGTTCTAGGTGAAACATTTTAATATAATAATAAAACTTGAGCAAGATGCGAGGTAGGTTTCACAAATAAAGAAATAAAACAAAATTGAGTTTTGAATTCGATATATTTCTGGGGTGCGACCATCATCAGGAGTCAAAGAAAACTCGATATATCGAAGATATCGAATTCAAAACTCAATTTTGTTTTATTTCTTTTTTTGTGAAACCTACCTCGCATCTTGGTCAAGTTTTATTATTATATATATGTCATAGTTATTTTAATAAACCCGAGTAGCAGATTCGATCGCTGTGCGAGAAACTCTCCCTTCGATAACAATCTTCAATAAATCATCATTATATTTATTATTTGTGTGATGTAACACTTATGACTCCATTTTTCTCATAAACCATTTGAATAAATTTAATATCATTTTGTAGATTTTTAGATTTTATTTTACAAATTATTGGAATATTTGTATATTATTATATTTTAATTTTCGCAAAATCATTAAAAGCCCCTTTGGCCAGGCATCGAATCTATATAATATATTTATTTATTATTTATTATGTCTAGAACTCTAGACATTAACAGCGCTATATTATATTCCTTAATGTCGGAAACTGGTCGATAAAATAATACTATAAATCTTATCACAAAACAATAAGAAATCAAATCAATCACTATATATATGTGCAACATCGATTACAGCTAACTAGACAAATTAAAGAAATTTGTATTAAATTCATCCATTTCACGGTAAAATCACTATAGTCAAATTTTGAATTTATTTTATCATTCATAATTTAAATTTACTTTATATGACTCATTGCTAGGCAGATAAATTAAAATAAGTTTTTTATGTAACCATTTCATATTGTTTTTATCTGGTTTAATATAGTCTCTTTTTTTACTACCACGGTAGTAGGCGGATAACCTTAACTTCACGGATCCTTTGAGACCCGCTGCCTTAAACAGGACCATGCCGTTGTGACTTCTACACCTTTTCCAAATTTATTTCAGAAAATATCAAGTTAATTTCAAAAAATCCCAAATGTATTTGATAGTTCTCAATTGAATAATAGAAAATCTTATTTGTATTTCAGAAATCTCAATTCAATTTATAAAAATCTCAATTGTATTTTAGAAATCTCGCTTTTGTATTTGCGAAAATGTGAAAAAATAAACATATATATGTTGCGGTAAAAACCCGTTTCACTAAATACCTTTATGGCAACTAGAGTTATTTGAGTTGGTTGATTTTGGTTCAAAGGTCTAGAATCTTCATTTTTAACATTCCGGCTCATTTTGGGTGTTTATTTTCAAAAATTTTTAGAGGATGTAATTTTTGATATTTTCGTTTAAAATTTTTTGAAAATAAATACCCAAAATGAGGCGGAAGGTCAAAAATGAAGATTCTAGACTTTTGAACCAAACTCAACCATAATCAGTAAACTTTAGTTGCCTCAAAGGTATTCAGTGAAACGCGTTTTAACTAGTAAGAACCCGTTCTTACTAAAAAATGGATTTTTACTGCAACATATACAAGCAACTAACTAAACAATTGACCTTTTCTGAAATAAACTTGAGATTTTCTGAAATCGAATTGAGAAAAATACATTTGTGATTTTCTAATTTTCAATTGAGAATTCTGAAATTCAATAGGGATTTTCCGAAATTAACGTGATATTTTTTTGAAATACAATTGTGATTTTTTAGTATTCAATTCAGAATAAATTCTGAAATACAATGGGGGTTTTCTGAAATTCACATGGAAAAGGTGAAAAATAATACTTAAAAAATAACATTCGAAATGAAGAACACACATGCATTTGGTTTAAATTTGTGGCAATGAAATAATCCAAGTCCCGGGCATTCTTAAAAATTTTATTCGTCGACCATATGTGCCCTTTGAGAAAAGGCCACCCAGGGACACCCTAGGGTGTTCTCGGGGTGGAGGCGGACGATCGCGTTCGGACTTGTAATAATATCGAGGCAAATGGGTAAAAGGAATGTTTTCAGATTGGAGCGGGAAGGGGTGGGATACGTGAGGGTAACACTGCTGGTGGTTTTTAGGGTCATCCAGGGCCGAGAATGAAAATCAGCTGACTCGAGTTTTTTTTCGGCATTTTCGATTAATAAGAAACCCAGCCTAATGCATTAACTATGCCCAGAGCTATCAAGAGCTTACTCGAGACCCGGGGTTGAATCTTCCCCCACCTTATTGATATATTTTAAAACAAATCTAATTAATGGCAAATATATATTATTTAAAAAGAACCGTGAGAATATATATTTTAATTTTAAGAGTTCACAGTATTTATATTTAGCATTTAATGCTAAAATGGAACAATTCAAGCCCAATGAATTGGCCAGGCAATTTTTTGAATAAAAAAATATGGAATTTGGTTGATTACACGGATTTAAATAAAAATTTTCACATTCAATTTAAGGGGCACAATTTATCTAAAACCGCTATTATTTTTGTAAAATAATTTTTACTTTTCACAGAAAAAAATAATAATTTTGAATGTTAATCCTCTCTAGATATTTAAAGTTAATTATACATAATGAACTTTCTTTTAGTAACTTAAATTATCAACATGTTTCTTCATTATAATTTTTTTATATGTAGAATATGGGATGCAAGACATTTAGAGAGGTCAAAGGGGGACAGAGCCGAGTGGAGTCGGGTGGTTGTCTCAAACCAGTCTTAGGACTGTGTACTCGATGGTAATGATGAATATCTAGGGCGTTAGAGCAATATTTATCCAACTTTCCACATATATTTCACCTTTACTGCCTAACCCTTTGAGGTACACAAATTTATATAATGCCATTTATTAAAGAAGATTTAATTTCCAACAGAAAAGTTCATATAAGTAAAATGTCTAAAATCAATAGTTTACGAGTTAAAAGATATTACAATATTGTAGAGTAAAACAAATAATGTGTCTCTGATGATAGCACCATGTCCTCTCGATATAACAAACCTTATTTAATCGATTTCATCTATCTTGAGGTTCATAGTAACTTTTTAATATAAGAAAATAACATTTTGATTAAGAATTTTGTAGTTTAAAAGAAATTGTATGAAAAGATTCATATTCTTCTCTCCAGGAGCGAATCAACTAGAAACGGGAAAAAGTTTTATTTCTTTATTTTTTCAAATTTTTTATTCAAATCTATTGAAATCTCATATCCGTTTGTTATATTCATTTATCTTTTATATCAAATAATTATTATTAGGAAATTTGCATTTTAAAGGGTAGTTTATTTGAAGCTCAAATTGAAAAAACGTTAATAACTCAGTTGAATTATTTTTTAAAAATAAGAAATTAATAGATATTATAAAACAAATAGTAATTTAATGCAATTTTAAAAGAAATCGATTCAGTACTTTTTGAGAAAATCGCCAAAAACCCCGAAAACCGTCTTTGAAAGGCCGTTTTAGAAACATTTTAAAATTCACCTTCATGTCACAATTCAATCTTTCATTTCATATACCTTTTCCAACTTTTTTCAAAGACATCTCTTGCTTTCAAAAAACATGATTTCGTTCGAAATTGAATTAAATTATTAATAATTATTTGTTTTATAATATCTATTAATTTTATAATAAGTTAATGGAGACTCGTGAAAAGGTCCACAGTGATCTTGTAGCCAAGGTTTCCGTTTGTATATATTCTACATCAATAATAATATTAATTTTATATTTAAAAAAAAATTTCAAAGGAGTTATTAGCGTTTTTTCAAATTGGACTTCAAATAAACTACCCTTTAAAATGCGAATTTTCTAATAATACTTATATGCTATAAAAGAGAAATAAAAATAACAAACAGATATACAATTTCAATAGATTTGAATAAATATCTAATGAGAAAAAAATAACATTTTTTGCCATTTCTAGTTGATTCGCCCCCGGAGAGAAGAAATTGAATTTTTTCAAACAATTTCTTTTAAACTACAAAATTCTTAATTAAAATGCCATTTTCTTATATTATAGACATACTGTGAACCTTCAGATAGATGAAATCGATAAAATAAGATCGTTTTCATTCTCATAATATAATATAATAATAATATAATTCTTTTCCACTGTTATATCTGCCGAAACGTCGCGTAAATTAATGGGAATATTTTGATTTGCTACTTCCTGTTCAAATACCTGCCAACATAATTAATTAAATAATATGGATGCTATGGACTTTAATATTAATATTTAATATATTTTAGAATTTTTTTTTAAGAAAAGACTTCTACCGTATGTGTATGAATGTTATATTATGTATATCTACTTTATGATAATGAAAAAAAAAATGAGATGCTTAAATTAACAATCTCCAGATATTAATACGACATTTACTACTTAGAATGATCTATCAGTAGTGCCCGAAACTGTAGCTTGAATTAAATTAAAAATAATAAATAATACTAATTTAGGTACTAAATTATTTGATAGAGTTTTTCTTTAGGAGACGGACTGGTATAAATATACAATTGGATGTTGATGAAGGCAGTTCAAGGTGGTTGTAAAAAAATAAGACTATATCAGTTTTTCTATTTTACATTTATTCGATAACCGACGTTTCAGAGATTTACTCTGGAGATTTACCCTGAAGAAGGAGAGAGTAAATCTCCGAAACGTCGGTTATCGAATAAATGTAAAATAGTAAAACTGATATAGTCTTTTACAACCACCTTGGACTGCCTTCATCAATATCCAACTAAATTATTATTTAATTTGGGTCTAGCAGCCCTCTAAATTTTAAGAATATTAATTCCAGTCACTGGAATAATAATAAATTAAACAATAGAAATAAAATATTTTCTTGTCCTATACGATTCCTATGATAGTTAGATAGAGGGGTTCTTTAACAATGCCCGGTATTTTTTAATTTGAAATTTTTATTCCCTGAAAAAATATCGATTTTCATTAAGTTCTTATTTCGGACTTTAATAATATTCCATTTCAAAGAAAAGTTTTTATGTACGTTTGATATAAAATTATCATTATATTAGAAGACCGGTTGGTGGTGGTAAGTAGGTGGGGGTGGGGGGTAAGAATTTTAGGTAAAGGGAGAGAAAACCTGAGAGGTGAAGGGATTCGATTTGCTACACCTTTTGCAAAAGTCGCTCTCTCATTTCGATTTTAATAAATGCTCTTTCCAACTATTATAATAAAAGATATGCCAAGCTGGCTGGCTGGCTGTTGATATAACCAATCAAGTTTATTGATATAGATTCAAAGGGGGGAGAGGAGATTTAATTTGGAATATTTTTTCATAAATTTTCTCTTTAAGATGCTCTGCGCCCGCTCTATGCAATGCAAAGGCAGATCACTTTTCAATTTATGTAAAACAGTATTTACTGTTTCTTTTAAAGTATTATTAAAGAATCATTGAATTGTTTAATAATAATGTAATACAATCAGGAAGATAGTGTTTTCAAAAGATCATCTAATCCAAAGACTAAATTCCCGTAGCTTATCTTCGGTGATCATTTGAAGACTGATCATTTCAATAGGAAAATACCATTTTAATATGATAAAAGATATACATATTATTTAATTAGGCAATATTAGTTGGTGTTGGAGCTTTTTTTTAATTACTCGGTACACTCGCAAAGCTCATTGTGTATAAAAATATCCGAATAGTAAAGATAAAAATTTACAAGCATAATTTTCTTCGATGTGTCTGCCTATGTGTCTGTGTCTGGACCCCGATAAGTCAAGAACGGAAAGTCGTGGAATGTTCGTTCTGGTGTCAAAATCTGCGTATTTTTTTTTTTATTATATTTTGGGCTCACTATTTTCAGAACTTTCGGTTCGAAAATGCAGAAAATATATTTTTTGTTTGCAACGAAAATTTCTCTCGAGTGAGACGGACTGGTAGAATTTTAATTGAATGTAATGGAAGGCAGCCCAGGGGTAGTGAGAAAAGAAAAAATTAACACATATCAAATAATCTATCTAATTATAATATTTTATTTATCTAATTAAGAAAAGGAGGAAACAAATTGTTTTTCTATGCTTTTGTTAAAAAAGAAGAAAGTTTTGAACACTACTGTGGAGAGAAGAAGGAAACATTTAATTTGTTTCATTCATTGACCCTTTTAAACCCTGAAGAAGGAGGGAAAAATCCCCAGAAATGTCGGTTTGAAAGGAAAGGAGGAAAGATTCCAATAAATTACACCTTATTTGATATGTGTTAATTTTTTCTTTTCTCACTACCCCTGGGGCTGCCTTCCATTACATTCAATTATATTTTTTGTGTTTTTATTAATATTTTATTTATTTATTAATTTTTCAATTTCCTTTATTAATTAATTGTTGTTACCCTATTTTTGTACCTATCCGGATTTTTAAACTACACCGAACGTAAAATTATGCAAATTAATATTCTACAAATAACTCCATTCATATTTTATTTACAAACCTGTTCGGTATAAGAGTATAATTCTCTTTCTGCCTATTTTTAAAATATTTCCTCTTTATTTATTATAAAATTATCTATACATCAGTGGGGTGCGGTCCATGGATGCTGTGAACGCGGCGGATTCATAAAATTTCAAACATTTAGAGTATTTTCATAAATATCGACTTCAAAATTTTAGGAGGGTCTTTAAATTTTCAAATTATTATCCGTTATTTCAAATATTTCTATAAAATTTAATAATAATAATTTTTGGAAAGTATATTGGTTCTCGAAATGAAATAAAATTGTTGCATAGTTTAAAGGGGAAATTAAAATCAATGATTTTTCTGAAAAGGGTGCCGATAGAAAGTTTGAAGTCCCGGTATATCTTCCAGTTCAAGCATGTCAAAGACAAGTCCAGACGAGTTTTAGTCTAATAAAAATTGTTCTCGCTGAGGAACTATTAAAATAGTAATATACAAAAAAGGAATAGAAAAAAAATCGATCTCTGATTCTGCCAGCGATTAATTAATGAATTCGAAATAATG
The DNA here is from genome assembly GCA_024734495.1 of Forficula auricularia. Taxonomy (NCBI): domain Eukaryota; kingdom Metazoa; phylum Arthropoda; class Insecta; order Dermaptera; family Forficulidae; genus Forficula; species Forficula auricularia. The sequence goes on along the minus strand of JALMQS010000819.1, from coordinate 576,522 downwards.
TCATGGAATTAATCTATGCTATTTTTCTCAATAAATTTTCAATTAAAAGTTCTAATCAGTGTTGACATTCCCAAGAGGGGTGGTTGGCTGGCGGTGCAAGTGGAAGAAGAACTTTTCTTCCTTTCCACGCTCAAGAACATATTTTTTTTCTTAACCTTCCTAAACTCTTCTCAACTTTTCAATAGCGTTACAAAAGTATATTGCCCTATTTCACGCAACTTCAAAACTAATTAAAAATGATTGAGTTCAATTTTACCTCAAGTGTAGGTTTCTTCTTCTAAATATTGGCTGTTTATTTTTTTTAACCGCCTCCACTTAGAGTAGTATTATCTGATTGATTTAATTCTAATTGATCATTTCGATTGATCTCTCTTTAAATCAAATAATTTCTTAGCAAAGTAAAAGAAAGTAAAAAAAAGCCATCAAAAGAAAACTGATTAATTATTTTGGGTTTCGAAAAAACGAAGCAAAAAACCACTTTTTCATACACGATTACAATAATTGACCATGGTAATGTAAAAAATATAGTCATCTCATGTATTTACCATTAATTTCCCCACCGCCCCTACTATTTTAGGAAGCTTATGCATTGATAATTCCCTAAAACCTTAAACATTAACTGAGAAAAATTTGGTCTATATCTAACAAATGTTTCAAATTTAAAAAAAAAAACCCTCCCTCTTAGATTTTGATTCAAATTCAGATAAAATGTAATCAGATCTTAAATTAATTATAAAATATCAAAACATGACATTTCGTTTCATTGATTTTTGAGGTAGAGTGTACATAAAATTTGCTAACACGAATTCATCCACTAACAGACATTTTGATAAAATATAAAATATAAAATTTTCAATGTTCATTATATAAGGATTAATTGTAGTCCGAAATGATGTAAATTAACAAATTGTTATTATATCAAAATAGTTTCTGCTGTTTTTAAGATATTTCGAAAATACTAAGAAATACCATATATACCTACTCATTTTCATGCTTGATTACAGTACTTAACTAAACCCCAGTATGTTAAAGTGAAATTTAACGGGGTCTCTATCTTCACATTGAATTGTTAATTGTTTAATAATTACTTTAAATTAAACCTTAATTTTAATTTTTTTTTTAATTTTTCAGAAGACCATTTATTTTGAAATAAATAAATAGTTAAATAAAAAATAATTATTTTATAATAATACTTTTCATTTTATTAAATTAAAAAAAAGTTTTTAACTAACACCCTCTTAATTTTATTATAGCGCGAGTCCTCTGTCGGCAGTTAATTGCGATACTGGTTAGATATTACCTATCTAAGGAGGGTCTTGGCGAGGAGGGTTAAGGAACACCATTTAGGAGAAGGCTGCCCGCTGATGACTTAGCTGCTCGCTTTAACCTTTTTTAAAGGTAAGATTATTTCAATTGTTTTTTGATATTAATATTCAATTATACTATTTATTATATTGTGTAATGATATAGTTTATTTTTTATTTGTTACAATAAGTAGTTTTACTTATTTACTTATTAATTTGTTCTGAAGCCGAAAGTGTGAAAGATTTGTAAATAAATTTGTGTAATCATCTTTTGTCTTGTAAGAGGCGGCCCGCTCCTCGGAGGCCCAATAAATAAAATATATTTATATTTGGTATATATATGCATAATATGTTTATTTGCATCAAGCAGAGAACAACCTCATTAAATCAATCTTTATGAATCAACAACTCTGCTCTCTTTTCCATTTGAATATTTTCAATTTTATGAGAAGATTATACATAGAAGTATAGAACTCACTCAATTCAAACTTGATGGAAAAAATTACAAGATTACCTTTTTACTCAATCCAAGTTGTTATAGAGAATTTTTATTTTATATTCTCGAAAGATTGAATACAACTCCTCTCACATGAAATAAAAATCATATATAACACTTCGGATTCAATAAAATATAATCTTGTGATTTTTTCAGGTTTATTTTCACAAAATTAAAATTTGATTCCTGTCTAAATGGGCTTTGTTCCCGGTGACAATAAATAAATTTAAAAAAAATTTGATTTATTCGTAAATATATTTTTCAAAGCTTTATTCGAATAAATAGAGAATGGAATCTCGTATATAAAGGGTATTTTAAAAGATAATATTTTTATTTAAATTGAAACTACTAGTATGTGTTTAAGCTTGTTGAAATTAATAATATATTAAGATAGATTTAGTTTTATTAAGAGGCTCGAAAACAAGATAAGACTTGTTTGATTAAATTGGAATAAATAGGGTCAATCGGATAGTTATAGAATTTCCCTTTTAACTATTAGATACTTTGTATAATAGCTATTACTCTCTGTTGCAGGGTCAAAGGTCCACTCCCCACCACCAGCTTATGCGACTGGAAATGTAAACCCCACTAAGGCAAAGACGACGCTCTCCAGCCGATTACACTCCCACCCACGCGTCTTATAGGTAATATTTTTTTCATTCATTTTAGAGTTTCATTATTCTACCCCATTCTTTATTTATACATCTTTATCATAGTTTTAAAAAATAATTTTTCTCAATATTAAACCATTTTCGACAAGGTGTTTGATTTTTTGATTGTCAGCCTTATACCTATTATGAGTTATATTGATAAATTTGGATACTCTGTAACTTGAGAATTATTAATCGTACACACTTGGGTCTAATAAACTTTTTTGTAGCAAATTTTATGCCCTACAAAAACTTGATGGTCATTTTTTTCAAAACAAAATTTTAAATACCGAAAAATCAAGTTGAAACCGAAATTTTTTTTCCCGTGTTATTTAAATAAGAAATCGAATTTTTCGATGAACTAAGCTCCTAATTGACTTAGAATTGTTTTTCTATCGGGTATATTTTTTTTCTATAAATTATAAGTTTATCAAGGGAGATATATTCATTTTAGGGTAAATTTTTAAAGTGTCCTCGGGGTTTTAAGTTTTAACGTTGAATTTTGGTACATAGGTTTATTGTAGAAATAAATATCTCGGTACAATTTTTTCATTTTTTAAAATTAAACCCCTGAACCCAAAAATGGGAAATTTTTGATTTTGGGGTCTTAGACTTAGGGCTTCGTATCTTCTATGTTTTTCAAGTTCTTAAGCTCATATTTCAGAATTAAATATAATTTTTAATAAACTTGGTGTCTGTTCTGGCTGAAGCATTTTAAATAAATATTATATTATTATTACTAGCTAGGTTTCACATGACCAAGTAGCGGCAACTTCCTAGGGCGTGGGGCTTCTCTGGATGGAATCCGGGGAGTAGTAAATATCACAAGCCGACAAGGAGTTGTGACATGGCGAGTCACGCCGCCATAAAATAAGCGTTCCAGATGTTGGGCAGCAGCAACATCTACTGGGGTGAGGCAGAAGAAGAATGACTTCGGAATGGCTCATCATCGGACACCTTCAGGCGGGCTCGGGACGAGTGGACCGGTTGAAGGACTGCGGTGTGTAAGGCAACGGGAAACCAACGCACTATTATCTCCCCAGGAAAAATCATCATGGCTGTATATCGAACAATGACCCCTAGTTCCGGGCCCCCCTTTAATGGGGGAGGGGTGCTAAGAATCTCCCTGTCAGCCACGAAGATAAAGATAGGAACATGGAACGTTCGGAGTTTGTTTATGGCGGGGAAATTGCATAATACCATCCTTGAGTTAAAGAGACTTAATATTTCAATATTAGGCGTCAGCGAGATGAGATGGCCGGGGTCGGGTGTTTGTCGAGTGGATGATCATCAGGTGTACTATTCTGGAGAAGAAAGCAACAAACATAGAACTGAAGTAGGCTTTATCGTGTAGAAACATGTGGCACAGGCGGTGATCAGTTTTGTACCTTTGTCTGACAGAGTTGCATTACTTAAAATACAAGCTAACCCTGTAAATCTTAACTTAATACAGGTATATGCTCCAACAACAGATGCAACTGATGAGCAAATAGAAGAGTTCTTCCATAACCTTGATGAAGTCGTTAAATTGGCGAAGAAAAACGAGATTATGATGGTGATGGGCGATTTTTAAAACAATCATAGCCAGAATGATCGCCAACATTCGCTGAGCGGATAGGCACCAAAAGAAGAAAGAAGAAGGTTTCACATGAATAATACAAAGCGAAGCCCGGATTCGGTCGACATCTTGCAAGCCAATTATTATAAGTATAGATTAGTTTTATCTCGATATATATTTCGGGTTATCAACCCATCTTGTGGAAATACAACAAAAGTTATAATATATATCCGAGATAAAACTCATAAAATAATTATATTTGTTTTACTTATGTAAAACCTACCTAGTAGTTTAAAAAACTCCTAAAATTAAATACATTCATTTGACCATAAATACTTCCCTATTAATTTTAAAATGAACAAAAGTGTAAAAACAAAATATGTTAAGAATTAAAAATTGTTTCAAATTTACAGATACGTTCCTGTCGAAATATTATGAAAATTTAGAAAAGAGCAAAAGATAGTTTTCTCGTTCGTTTGGTTTTTAAGTTTCGCTTTATTTTATAATTTTGGTCGGTAACGCGACGGTTTTAGATCCGCAATTTATCCATCTCGATTAGGGTTTTTAGGCCAAACTGAGCCTAACCGTGTGCCGATATTTATTCTGTGTTCGCGATCGTCTCGAGACAGAAGACCAGCTTCTTAAAGAAAGAAGAATTCAGGAGATAGTTGGGCATCTGTGCCATTTATTTAAAAAGGGAATTGGGTATAGTTAGCTTAGAACATGAAGCCATCAGTGCGCAATCAAGTGGAATCTTCGGTTAGTACGAGATTTTTTTAAATAAATTATTATTCTAATCTAATTTATTGATAAGACCATAATGATTAATTAGTATCTTTTTGTTTTAGGTGAAGATGGGAGGTTGGATTGTGGGGGCGGAGACGCCTCATCACTTCAGGTTCTCTACGAGCCTAACCTATATGGTAAGCAGATTTAGTTTTACTTATTAATTTTCTTAATTAAAATTACCATAATATATAATTTACTTTCGCGAGAGTAGTATGAATAACATAGATGTTGATTCATAAGAGGAAATCAATGAGGTAATCCTCTATTTGATGCGAATAAATATATACCTAAATATAGTAAACCTCCTTGTGAAACACCACCAACTCCAACCTAATTTAATTCTAAATATAGCAAGTCAATAGAAAAATTATTTATTGATTGTATTTAAAATATTAAAAAAATACAAATCTGTTATACGCTTATTTTTAACCAAACATTTCTCCCTTTTTCAAATGTAAAATTTTCAAAAAAGAAACAAGTTTTTCTTTTCTTCTTTTGATTCTTAATCTTCTCAATAGGCCTGCGCCTGTTTCTCCAAATGAAGAACGTTGTTCCATTCGAGTTTTAGTCAAGGTGTACATTTAGACCTTATCTCGTTTAAATGTTCACTGCGGACTCGATCACTTAGTGTTTTCCCCTGTATGGTTCTAATTATCTTCACCTCAGTTGTTCTGAGAAGTTGTTGGGTGGAAATTGTATCTGCCCTTGTCTCTGCAGCATATGTCAACACTAGGCGCACGCTGGTCTTATATTGCTCTCCGCCGACATATATCTGTTTCGCCATATTAAATTATTCAAACAGCCGGATATTCTGGCCCCTTTGGTCACTTGAGTTTTGACTTCTTCTCTTAAATTCCTATTGGTCGATATTTATACTCCTAAATAGTTAAATTTGTAGACTTGTTCTAATATGATATCTCCTAGTTTTATTTCACACTTTTAGTTTATTTTAAAGATTGATAGGCATTTTGTCTTCTTTAAAGAGATTTCCAAATTTAGTTAAAAAAAAAAAAAAAAAACTAAAAAATGTTGCTAAGTGTTGCTTTCTGAATTTTAGAGAAAGCACCTTATTTTTTTCTTTTTTGAAAATTTTATCATTTTAATAGCAAAAAATTCTCCCAAATCTTTTGGTTTAGATTGTTTTATAAAAGATTTGTATTTTTTAATATAAGCCAATAAATATTTATAATTTATATGCTAAAGGCTATAGTTTCTAAAGTTTAATCTTCAACATCAGTCTTTTAATTACGAATATTCTAGTGATTCTCCTGGGCTCAAATACCCTAGTGATTGTTTGAAAATTTATTTTTGTTATAAAAGTAAGCTTATATTATAATACTCATATAATATTTATAAGAAACATTGAAGATAAAGTGTTAGAAACTATATTTTCTATCTAAAATTTTACATATATCAGTGCTGTTTTAAAACTTTCGGGAGCCTGACGTATACTTCTCATCCAGGGGCCTCTTTGAATTATTTTTCAATATCATTCTCAATTTTATTTTTCATAATTTATATAAAACACCAAATATTCTAGAATCTTATAAAATGTTATGGAATTATCCAGCATGTTTCTCGAAATTGCAAGAAGTTTCTATAAAATTGATCGAACTGGAAAAACGTTTAATAAAAATACAATATATATGTTTCATAACAAATTCTGCTTTTATCAATTGATAATTTAAAAAATATGAAAAATAGTTACTTAATCTTTCATAAAGCAACTATTTTTCATATTTTTCGCATTTTAGTTAATAGAGAAAGAATTAATTCTCTTCCGAACGATGTAAATTATTACTTTTTTCGATTGCTTATAAAAAATTGTATAATTGAAAAGATTTTGTTTTTCCGAAAGTAGCAGACTTGTTGAATCATAAAGAGAAGCGCTAATAACCCTTGTCGTTGATGCGCCCTAAAACACCTATATAATATAATCATAAAGAGAAACAAAGAGGTTGTCCTCTGTTTGATGCAAATATAAATACACATATTTATATATTATAGTATATCAAATTAGTGAGAGTACTATGGTTATTTCGCCAGTAGTGTAATGGTATCTGATTCCAGTATTATAGTAATTTTATATGCTATTAATTAGTTCCACGTCCCAATTTTTCTATACCTTCATTATGATACAACGTTGAATGATAAACAATTTAAATTGAGAGTAGAATTTTATGATTTAGAAAATAATAAAAAGAGATGTCCCTCTTTCATAGCTTAGAGATAAATTATCTCGTATTACAAAATTTTTTTAATGTTTTGTTGTAAATAATATGTTACAATAGATTGAAAACAGAATAAGATTTATTATTTAAATATTTTATCATCTTCTAAAAAGACATTGTTTATTTTATACTATCATAAAAGGATTTCGTATCATTAATATAACATGAACTGTTGCTGTTTTATACAGATTTTAAGTATTTTTTTTCATAACTAATACCAAGGATAAAATATAATAATATCTAGATTATTTCAACGGTAAAAAGTACCTATATATTATAAAAGACAAACTTTATTTTTTACAAATTTTGCTGCTCTTTCTCATTATATAAAAATCATCATCATCATATGTAATTACTGTTTTATCCTACACATTACGAACATTGACATTTCAAGCTTCTAAAGGAATATTTTTTTTTAATGTTAATCAAGTAAAGATTCATTAAAATATGAAACCATACTAGGTACTAAAGAAGTTTATGAAAAAGTATCTCTAGAACAGTATTTACCAATCTTTTTAGCTTAGGGAAACAAATTCAATTATTTTATACTCTGAAAAAACTTTATACGACCATCCCTTCTTGAGTTGTAGGTGTAGTCGATATTGAAATTCAGACAAACTGAAAAAATCATACTCGAAAATTATTTTTCTCCTCTCGTTTTAGACATCTCTGAATATAAATAAACAAAAAATAATTGAAATGTACATTCTTTTTTTGAATAATACCTATTTTAAATTTTCAGAAAAATGTTGATAGTAATTTTCACTGCATATAATAGTTATTTTTGCGATAGACTGGTTTGCTGTGACAAGCTATTTATGAAAAACTTTTCTAAACTGAAATCTTAAGGGCCTATGTTACAATTTTATATTACAATGCATATCTGCTTTAATTTATCCAGACCCTCAAAATACTTGTTAATTTTTTTTCCTGAATTAAACTTATTTTTTTTTCTCTCTCTATTTTATGTGAAAATATCTAGAATCGTAGTGAAAGAGAATAAAAATCCTCAGTTTGCAGGCATTTTTTAAGCCCCCATTCATAAACAGCCCGGGTGCTAAATGAGTCGTAATTTAAAAGAATATAAACCGCAGCTGGGTGAGGCTATAAAAATGTCGCTAAATGTTCGTAAATATTTGAATGTGCGGAATTTTTCTCCATATAAATATATATGTATAGGTGACAGTGGAAATTCATTCGAATGAGAGCTTGGCAGAGAGCATAATTCCTGTCAAGGGGGCCGGGCAAAGGGGGGATCTTTTCTACCAAAACAAGAAATGGATTAGCTAACGACATTAGTTGTTATTTTGTTTTCAAAACAATAGGACATATTTTTTGTTGAAAAATTTCTGTCTTTTATAGATTCAACAAAAACAGGGAAATCTTTTGAAATCATTTATTCGAGTGAATAGAACTGCGGGACGAGTGGGGTTTGTATCGAAGGGGTATAAAATGAGAGGAATCGAAGCGGATGAACAACGGTCGATTCCTGGAGGAATATTCAGGATGTTTGGTAGACCGATGGAAAATATCATCTGTACCAGAGGGGATAGAAGAGGTCATTTAGAAATTATTTAACTGAATATATCATTATCCAAAGTAAAGTATCACAGATTTGGAGAATTAAATCTAGAGAATTGAAGCTCCTAACATACTTTAGGTATAACCAATTAGTTTCAATAAATTGAAAGTTTCTTTTTGCCGAGAGTAGAAGAATTTTTATAAATTGAAAGAGGTAATAAAGATACGTATTTTAATGTTACATTTAGTCCATACGACGCACTTCAATTTTAAGTCGATTTTTTTGTAAAAAGCTGCGTTTTTTAATATAAAAATACGGAAACCCCATCTCGAAATCTCCAAACGTATTGGCATGTTTAAAGCATCTTTTGTAAAAGGATGTCTGAAGTTAAGTAACATGTGTGGAATGGTTTGTTCTGAAATAAGTAATTTTCTTCAGGTGACATGCAATATTGACATAATTACAGTCTTCCCAATCTCAGTCATATTGTGTACATCTTATTGAAATTAAAGGAGACAATAAAAGAGT
>JALMQS010000819.1:461110-562444 GCA_024734495.1 Forficula auricularia | reverse complement strand
TGATAATTTTTTATTTTATTACATGAACTTATCAATATATAATCCGATAATACCGAAGTAGTAATATAGAATTAAAACTGATAATAAGTATCCCTGCATTATTCATTCAGTCTACAGTATTAATGAATGATATTTACTCTTATTTGTTAAAGGTATATCCTTATTCGGATTCTAATTACTTATTATTAACAAGTCTATATAAATTCACCCTCTTCCGTTATATTCTATTGTATTGAGATAATAAATGAAAACAAATCTGAAATTATATACATATAAACTCAAAAACAAAAAGTTATTTTTTCTCTAGAATATTAATTAAAGTGGAATATTTCAAATGGAGGCAATGAAATAATGGAGAATGCCTTTTGTTTATTCTGTTTCATTATTATTATTTGTCTATTTTTTTTTTATTTTTTTACTTTTTTAATAGTAAGAAAGAACCGGGAGGAAACGTTCCGTCGAGGTGTGTTTTCCTTTTCAGCCCCAATAACCATTATACTTGGTCACCCACCCTTTGCCTATCGTGAGTGATAAATCGCAAGGGTTGAGAATGAATGAATTTTTTAAAGCCCCCTCTCTCGGTATTGTTTCTCAACTATTATCTCTCAAAAAGAGGTACGATTTGTTTATTTATGGTACATCTAAATCATGATTCGAATATTAATTAAAAAAATTATAATTTATTGTCTAATCTGGAAGTTAAATTAAAATCGTTTTTTGCAGAGTTTTTAATTTATATGGAATATAATTTGTAATAAAAATCTGAAAACCACCAAAGTTTTTTAACTCATTTATGTGTCTCCTGCTTAATATAAATGTTATTAATAGTTTGCAAGGCCGTAGCTACCAGGGTTTGACCCCCTCCCCCCCAAAAAAGTGTTGTTATCAAAAGAGAAAACGCTATATCCTATGAAAAATTTAGATAACTATATAATAATAAATACTTCAACTGAATTTATTCTATATAAAATAATTCAAAAAAAGATCTCAAAATAAGTATACATTTTTTTATCCATAAATCTCGCCCCCCCCCCCCAAAAAAAAAAAAAAAAAGTTCAGGCCTTGATTGTTTGAAACTAAAAAATTAAAGGCAATGCTTTCATCTTCAGTCTAAAATCAGTATTTTGAAAGAATGATTATTTAATTAAGAGAGATATTAAGCAAATGATAACCATTTATTATATTTCAAAATAATGATAAAATCTAGTTTTTTTTTTATAAATTTCCCAAAAAGTCACAATATTCCACATTTATTATTAGATTGAAACGGTTAAAAATTGAAATTGTATTTTCATTGAAGATTTTGTTTTATTTTCAAATTTCATTAAATTAAAAAAAAGAGCTATATCAAAATCTTTAAAAAATAAAATTAATCAAAAAAGCCAATTTATTTAGTTTTGTAATAAAAATAAAATTATCACTGGGATCATTTTTACTCTATATATAACCTCTTAAAGCGTTAGTGATATACAATCGCAGCGAAAGAACCCGAACATTAACGGGAATGAACGAAAAACACTTTAAAATGTTATAATCTTCTCTAGCCCGAATACATTTTGACAACCTTTCCGAGGGATGTAAATTTAAGACAGGTCAAGCGTTGGTAGACATTTAGTGAGTCTCAGTCAAACCAGATTAGTTTTCCTAAATACTGCGCAATTAATTTACTTTTACTTATAGTATTGTTTCTCAGTGCTTTTTGGAAAATTTTAAATTCTAAAATAATATAAGCCTATAATCTTTGTATGGAAAACTCAAGTGCATAGTTAATATATTTTTTATATTTTTATGGATATTTGAATTAATCATTAGTAAATTTTTCACTGGGCGAACAAACATCATAAAAGTAATATAATTTTTCTTTGTTTGTCTCATCATTGAAATTTTATATTAATATTTCAATCTATTTGAAAACTACCAAGTGTGTCAAAAGGCGAATATTAATAAAACGGAGCTTTTACGATGCTTTAAGCTTTCCTAGATTTAAGCGCAGAGGGCCAAGCCGCCTGGGAAAGTAATATCGGCGTTAGAATAATGATCTTTTGCTTGACTTCAGATTGATATTGTCCTCTATGCATAAAATGTGTAATAAATCGTGTCTCATTTGAATAAATAATATCCGTATAATGTTGCAACTCTTATGGCCTCCAAGTTTAATGTTCAGGTTATCAATCTCCCGATGTTAAATAACCAGGGGTATTATTATCCTTTTATTTTTACTCTTACAAAAAAAAAAAGAAATGATGCTCTTCTGCACCCCAGCAAAAACATTTCTCATAGGGGTTGAGAAGAGACCAAGTGGTTGCTGAATCTGTTTTCAGTTTCCCGTTAGTACTTCAAAAATTGGAGGGTGACTCCGTTTCGGAAATGAAAATCAATCCTATCAAACGACCCTTGCAAATTCAATTTCTACCATGATCCCTAAAAGAGAACACACCCTCTAAAAAGATGAAATAAAAAAATAAATAAATAAACAATCTTAAAACCAGAGTATTTAAATGGGACGTTGAGAATTAATAATTAAACATTTATCATTTATTAATTTTAGTGTAGAATAGAATCATTTCAAAGATGTGTAAAAAATAAATTAAAGATTCTTTTTGATATTTAAGTTTCAATTATCTAAGTAATCTTTTGTTTCTCTGAGCACTTTATATTTCGGTAATTCCGGGATTTGTCATGAATTATAGGTGTTAATCCAGTATTTAGTTTAAATTAAAAAAGATGAAAGGAAAAAGCGATTTTTTTTTAATTCGATACTCTGTACGATTTCTATTATATGAAGGCAATCCAGTATACTGTTTCATCTGAAAAGTTTTAAATTAGCACTAATATAGGTATAGTTTAAAAGCACGTGTGCTAAATTTCAATTCATTAGCTACAATCGTTTAAGAGCTCCCTATGTTATTTCGATATTTTTAAATTTTCTACATTTTTTAATCGGAATTTCTAAATTTAGAAATTTCAAAATGTCATCAATTTTTCGATATAAACTTTTTCGCCCTAGAAAGGACTTTTTACGAATTTCCTTTAATGAGTTTTTGGGAGTATTCGAATACATACACATATTCTTTCTATCTCTATGGCTGTCCTAGATATCGATACTTACAAGAACTCTAGAATGGAAGGTCGCTGAAAGCTCATTCTAATAGAAAAATGTTTTTATTTCCGAAAGAAATTAAATTTTGGGTTTTCTATTATTATAAATACTATTAAGCAAATAAACTGCGAAAAAAACAAATAATTCATTAATCAGAAATACTGTTCGAAAATTCAGAAAATCAAATAAGAAAAAGAACGAATATTAGTATGGAATGCTCTTGAACGCTTATAAGCTGAAATTGGACACATAAGTGTGTAGTAATAAGCTAGTCATTACTGCAAAGTGACGAATTTCGATCTTAAGATGTATTAATAAAAATACAAAAAAAAAAAAAAACAATCGTTAAATTACTAAAACTTGCAGAGACCGTACCGAGTTTAAAAAAGTTTTAATAATTTTTATACAATTTTGTTTTCTTTTCTATCAAAAGATGGAAGTATGACTTGTTTATAGCAGTATTTCTTATTTCCGATCTTATATATTGAGAGTTATTAGAAATAGATTAGTCCAAAGATTCCCAAACCATCTTAATTTATTCATTTTTTGTTTCTAAGCAAGAACAATTTTTATTCGACTAAAACTCCTTTGAATTTGTCTTTGACATTCTTGAACTGGAAGTAATAACATGCAGGAACTTCAAACCTTCTAACCGTGCCCTTTTCCGAAAAATCTTTCATTTTAATTGCCCCTTGAAACTTGCAACAATTTTATTTCATTTCGAGGACCAATATACTTTTCAAAACAAAAAATGTTTTTTATAGAAATATTTGAAATAACGGATAATAATTTGAAAATCTAAAGATCCTCCTGAAATTTTGAAGTCGACCTTATATATATTTAAATACGCTAAATGTTTGAAATTTTAGGGATGAGCCGCATCCACAACATTCATGGACTGCATGCCACTGATATACCTATATACTAATTGATATTTGGTATATATGTATAAATGTATATGTTTATTTGCATCAAGCAGAGGACAACATCATTGAGAGGAAATCTTTTTGAGAGAAAATCAAGACTTAATAAATATAATTAATAATTATGGGCCAAGCTCAATAATACATAAGCATATTAAATATTCCCTCCCATTTAGGTATGTATATAGGTATAGTAAGAGAAAGAAACAAAATAAATTACACTCTAAATAAATATTGAATTAAAAAAACAACATAATGTAGATGTTATTTAAATTATAAATTCATTAGCAAGAAGATTGAGGGTTGAACCCCCTGAGCCCACACCCTTCATCTTTGCGCTTCTGGCTCAGACCCAATGAGCAAAAAATCATCTTCTAAAGTGGCAGATAAATTCACAAATCAAATATATCCATTATATAAATAGTATAGTAGTATATATATTTTGTGGAGAAACTCATAAACTTCTTTTGAAATAAATTAATATATATTTAAAAATAACTAGATTGAAATTTGCTTCAATTTATTAGAAAATATATTCTATTAAGTTGAAATTATATCAAACATTATTAAAATTATAATCAGAACTTAATTAAAATGTCAACTGAAGCGTGAAGTCACTCTCATCATTTTCTGTTTTTTATAGTATTTCCAATTTCAATTTCTCAACGTAAAATAAATTTCATTTTGCCCAGTCAACAGATTTACTATTTCTATTTACTTGCAAAGTCAAAGTTATTTTGAAAAGATTAATCTTCAATTCAATTCCATTTTCATGTCGTAGATATATTTTGAAGAAAAGTTTTCAAATACTTTCTTAGAAATTACTATCATTTATTTGCATTTCATGAATGTGATCAATTTTAAAATGATATGGACTACTTGAGATTAAAAAAAGTCAAAAGCGGGTCAGACTCGCATACCAAGCGTTCTGAAACTAATATAGATATTATATACAGAGTGATTCATCGGTCTGTGTTCTCTTTATTACTCTTATAATTCTTCCATTTTAAGTCAGAGAGAAAAAATCTTCAAATGTAATTTATATTATACGAGCTTTTTGTGCGTGCCTTTTGCACGCCCTCGAAGCCCGGCCCTCCAGGCTGGTGCCCTGGCGGGCAGCGCCTCGGTCCAGAAATTTCATTCCTCTTAAAAAACCACATTTCAAATGTATACCCGTAAACTACCGAAAATACATCGTCTCTTAAAAGTTTCGCCTCTTATATTTAATGTTTCTTAATTTAAAATGAATTGGAGTCTTTCATTCCAAAATTCGAGTCCAAATTACAATTATATTTCAAATTTGCCTGGTTAATGAAAATCGATTGGAGCCATCAGTTTAAAATCCGAGCTGACAATTATATTTCAAATTTGCCTCGTTAATTAATATATATTTAATGTTTCTTAATTTAAAATCTATTGGTGTTTTTTCATTTTCATTCGAGTTCAAAAGAATACAATATTATCTCGACACAAAGTCTAAATAAAAAATATATAGTTTTAGTAACAGAAATCAAGATATAAATATTAATGTTGCATTGGTGTAATGGCTAGAGCTGATGCCCTTAGTTCAAGAGTTCGTTGGTTCGATTCTAGGCAAGAGGGTAATTTTTTTAAAGAAAATTCTCTCAGCGTTGTTACAAATTAATCTAAGCTCTTATTATATTGAATATATATATATATAATATTGTCTATCTACGTACCATATGCATTTGTATACAGGGTGCTCCGTTTAAGCGCAATAATATGTAATTTTATATTTCTTAATGGAATACCGTACATATATTTATTTATTTTGATTGTAAATTAGATTCCCTTTAAAAAAGTATTAAGTAATAAGTGGTCTAAAATCATAAATTAAGAAGTTATTTACCTTTATTCGTACTATAGTTTACTTTGTTAACAATAACATGATACAATAAAAATATCATCCAACGAATAAAGGTAAATAACTTCTTAATTTATAATTTTAGACTCCACTATTAGATACTTAATACTTTTTTAAAGGGAATCTTTTTTTCTTTTATTGGCCTCGGGAACATAGATGCCCATTTAGGCAAAAGGGAATTTAATTTATTATCAAAATAAAAAAATATATTATATAGAGTGTTCTATTAAGAAATATAAAGTTACATATTGTTGCGCTTAAACGGAACACCCTGTAAACAAATTCATATGGTACGTAGATAGACAATAATATATCATGTAAATTGTATTTGAAGAATTTTTCTCTCTGACTTAAAATAAAAGAGTTATAAGAGTTATAAAGAGAGCGAATGAATCACCCTGTATAAGAATATAATTAAATATTAGCTGAATGGCCCGTCGCGTCTTTTCGTTAATTGAATATTTCGGCATGCCCAGAGGATAGCAGAGAGCAAAAAAAATATTATTTCTTCCATAATACTTACTTAAGATATCAAGTTTGTTCTTAAATAACGTTGATAAGGAGAAAATGAGGATATTTGTGAAATTTTTCATTTTTAATTTTTTAAGTTAAGCCAGGGGTTTCCAAACTATTCCAAGCCGCGGCGGCGCCTTTTTCCAATTAACATTTTTTCATGGTGCCCTTCTCTAAGTAAAAGTATATCTAATCGTAAGTAAGAGATACAAATAAATACATTTTTAGCTTCCCATTTTGTTTTTTGTATAGGCCAAATGTCTTGTTTCAATTAATTTTGAAGCTTCGCGACGCACCTGTGAAGAGGTCGAGGCTCCCCAGGGCGCCGCGGCGCACAGTTTAGGAACCTCTGAGTTAAGCTATTTCCAAACGCCAACAGGTACAATAATCACCTAAAAATGACGACTTAAAAAATTCAACCTTTCCCAAATATCATAATCATTCTTTCAAAATTTTAATTCGATTTCGATTTGCGAAAAAATGCCAGATTATAACATTTCATTGTACATTATTTAGCTTCTATTATTTCCTTTTGTGAAGAGATTAATGATACTTTCGAGACATTTCTAGATGCTGATATATCAACAACATAATTCACAATTAAGAAAAGAAATAAATATGCCTGGGTGTCCAATGGAATGAGAGAAAGCGAAAGAGAAAGATATTCGCTTCTTTTGATATATATTTTAGGGACAAAAATATTTCTTAAACAGAATAGCATCATCTTTAAGTAAAAGAAAAGATTGCGGAAGAAAAAGAGATGCTTCTTATTATGAAGAAAAGGATCAATTCATGAATCAATTTAGACATTTTCCAAAAAGGAGACAAATTGACTATCATAAAAGCTAAACACATTTTTAATTTTAAAATTATTTTCGTAATAAATGAATAGCTATAATATGTACTATACTTTGAAAAACGAATGACTTAGGAATTGTAAATAAAGCACAAGTTTCTGTATGATCCTCGCGGTTAGGCAGCAGGTATAGTTCTTAAAAGAGAGACTGTCTAAAACAGTTTTTTCCAACTGTCAATAACCGGACTAGTGCCGCTTTTTAAAAATTTTTGCCGTACCACAGAGAAATAAATTTTTTTTTCCAAGATGTTATTTCATGTTAGGGACCGTCCATAAATTACCTCACACGAATTTCAAGATTTGTATACCCTCCCCCCGCCTCCTGTGTAACAATCTCACATTTTCATTGAGCCCCCTCTGTATTGTGACGTCACACTATCATTTTTATACTCTAATAATTGTAGAATTTTTTTTTATAAATAATTTAAAGTTAAACTTTATTTTTATTCATATCATTACTATTATTATTATTTTTCAGGGTATGAATCCTTAATTATAAGAAAAACGTGTTTATTTATTTGAAAAAAAATTAAGTGTTTTTGCTAAAAATAAATCAATTTTTTTGGAATGTATATAAGAAAAATATTGAATTATAAAATATAAATAAATAACTGTACGAATTAAAATCCTCAAAGTGTAGTCTGAATTTAAACTTGATATATGACGTTGGTGCGCCTGTATTTAGGCAACGTATTGGGCGCAGAAAAATGAAAGCTGCGTAAGAGCTAGGCGAGTCCAGTCGTTGCTTACAATTTTTTTATCTATTTAGATTTATTTTATCAACATTTTCAGTTTAGAATAATATTAACCTAAAATCTAAAAAATTTATTTGAATATTTTTAAAAAATTTTAATTTTACTTTTGTGATATCACAATTTTTAAGATCACAGGGAACCCCTGACACATTTTGTCACAAATCTGAGAAGCCCCTTCTGTGTGACGTAATTTATGGAAGGCCCCTTATCCTGTAACTAATTTAGGCTCAAATGGTTTATCGTGATGGATTAAAAGTTAAGTTAAATAAAATTTTAAAATTAGGGTATTATCGAGAATTCACATTTACATTTAGGGTCAGCTAGAAAGTGAGGAAAGAGGCTATCGTACTCACACTTTATGGAACCCTAAGGTTTAAGTTCTAAGATATCATGTCTTGTACCATAATCATAAAACGATCGATAAAACATAGTATTATAAAAGTAATTTAATATACATACTATAGTATCATAGAATAAATTTTAGCAGAAAATTATTGATTTAATACAGATACAGGATATTTAAAGTGAAATCGATCAACCGATGTGAAAATGTTTTTGAAAAATGAAGTTTTTTTTTCAACTAAACAAACATACATAAATAATTAGACGTGAAAATAGATCAAAGCTACTCTTTATATATGTTGAATAAAAATACCTACAATATTTCAGTGTAATATAATTTATTTAGCTTCTCGACGACGTTTCGGATTCTCAAAGTTATCCTTCAGAACAGAGACTAGTAAAAAAATATTAAAATCTTTAACCATTTTGCTCATAGACTTCGAACTTAATAACAACTTTTCAAGGCATTCTCACTAAAATCTCTCTTAGGAAGGATTCTGTTGGGTTTTCAAAACGTATATTACACCGAGATATTGACGGCATTCTTATTGAACATCTATGAAGAATATAGATACAGTCGGCTCTCGACAATTTGAACATCGATAATTCGAACTCTCCAGCTGTTAACTTCAGTAAATCAAAAAAATGCTGTGTATTTTGGTACGCTCGATAGCTCGAAATCTTTTTCGTAACAAGAGGGTGAGAGAACGTTTATAATTTAACTAGGCCACTTCCCGTATTTAAAATTCGAATTTTTCCTAGCAAAAAACTATTCTTAATTTTTTTAATTAGGTATGTTATTATCTATTACAATGTTAATACATATGTATATTAATTTTTTGTTCTTTTTTTTTCGTTTTCACTATTTTTACTTTTTTACTTGAGGCTATATATAAACATTTAATAACATATTTTCAAAAATATAAAAAAAAAACTCTTAATAATTCGAATTTTTTTCTTTCCTCTTGATAATTCAAACGCCATGATAATTCGAATTTTTCTTGTAGTTCATTGGATTTCGAATTATCGAGAGTCGTATGTATAATGTTTGTTTTTATGATATTTAAAAAGCTATTTTATTTCATTCATTCATTTTATAATTCATAATTTTTCAATTCCTCTTACTCTTTGTAAGGATTATGAAGGAATATATTTAGGAAGATGATAAAATGATTAAAGCGACAAAATACAGGGGCGTTGTAGAAGCGGGGGATAACATCAAGTGACAAACAACAAATTAACCACTCAAGTATATACGTATATTTAGTGGATTGGGGCAATAGTATTATAGGCAGTAGCTAAGATGGTAGCAGGAATAGAATTAAGATTGACATACAAGCGAAATCAGTTAGACGGACAGACATGATAATGAAATGGATTTTCTCATGAATAATTAATTATAATCCATCTTTATTGATTTGCATTTGAAATGGAAAATTTGTGAAATGAGCTTAACCATGTGTAGTTTAATTGGTAGATAGGAAAAAGCTCTGTAGAGGAATCTAAAACCGTGTTTCCCAACCAGTGCAGGGTGGAAACTGTCATGGGTCGAGAAAATAGGAATATTATATATAAAATAATATAAAATAGAAATATTGGAACTTTAAATGAAAACATGAGAAACTTTAAAACGTGTATAGGTAATGATCTAAAATTTGGCATACAATTTTGCACCTCTCTGTCAAGCAAAGCAAATAGGTATGGGAATTTTTAGAGAATAGGTATTTGCCTCAGTTTTTCGATATAAGACAATAGCATTGGTCAAATGAGCCATTTCATGAGGAACACTAATAGTGTCAATTACAAATAAATTGACATATTATTAATTTCTAATCCTGAATTGATTAGAAATAAACCTCTATCAATTTTGCAGGAATAAAATTCAGCCGTTTCATTAATATCGTTAACTCTTTCTGTGAAAATTTGATCAGAATTTGCTCAAATTTCATACTTTACTTTTTTATAACATTTCAAGTCGATGTAAACCACCTTTTTATTCAAAATCATTAATATTATTTTGGTAAACTTGATCGATTTTTAATTTCACTGAGACTGAAATTTATTTTCATATTTAGTTATAGTCCTACAATGCATCCAATTTCTACATAAAATTGATTATTTTTATAAATAAAACATAGAGGGCATCTGCATTTTTGAATGGAAATTATAACTTTAATTCAAATTTAGTTATATTGTTCGAGTAGCATAGGTAACTGCATATTGAATTTATCTTTTTTTGCTTATTTGAGTTTAAAAAAGTCGACGGTAAACCACCCCTATGAAAATTTCCAAAGAAAATGGCCATAAAGAGGATGCTCTCCGTAGTAATCACTAAGACTTGGAATCGAATATATTCGAAGAAGAAGGGCTTAAAAATATCCTATACTTATATGAAGAAAGATAAATTTCAAATTATTTTGATTAGTTATGTTTATCAATCAGATTGATGTTGATGACTTGCCTTAATATGTTTACTAAGAAAGAAGAAGAATTATAAAAATGACAAATTATGCAGGGAAATTAACTACCTTGAAGAAGTCAACAAAGTTTACGAAACGTTGGCAATAAAATATAAATTATCTGCATAAAAGATATGGTCCTTATTTCTCTATAACAACTTAAATAATAAATTTCAAACATGATTAATCCCTGTCTTGATTGATATCTTCAATAATTTAAGAACTGAAGCTCATAGAAAATTTGTTCTGGTGAAAATATATTTTTTTTCTATTTAGAATTTAAAAACTTTTTAATATTTCAAGTTTTATAGCGTAAAAACTTCCGAATAAAAAAATGCAGAAAATCATTTTACCTCTTTTGATAAAATTTTTTACAACATTTCGTTTAAATGTAAATTACTTTTTCATGCAAAATACTTTATGAGATGAAACTGGATACGAAAGTTTGTATCAATAGACCCCTTTCTACAAGGTTATGACTTTTTAGAACAAATAATTCGCTTATAAAACATGGCCAAATAGACCTCGGAATTTGCAAAGAGCGTACTATTTACTTTTTATTAAATACTTAAACTTGATTTTATTTTTCCATTAGACATGTGTACAATTAATTTTAATAACTAACAAATTTAGATATTAACAAAATATGTAGGTATAGTTTCAAAAAAATTCATCACATTATAATGGTATGTCATGAATAAAAAACTAATTTTAAAATTTATCAATAAGCTGAAAACGTTGAGAATTACTGACCTTAAGTAATGAATATTTGATTTTGAAGAGGATTTTCGAATTTTGGGTAATTTATGCAAATCAGGATGAGAAACACCTACATCTGCAGTTGCTTAAAAGTCAAAGAACTGCTGAGGAAAGTGCGAGGGACAGGCTTAGGTGGGTTTGGCTATGTCAAGAGGGATGCCTGCTGCGTGACAAGAAGGATAATCAGATGAGCCAACCGCTCACCTGGAAGAAGAGGGGAAATTCCAGAAAACGAAGGTCGGAGATAATAAATAAGCACTTGGGAGATTTCGGCCTGGACGAAAGTTTAGCGCTGAATAAATTTATTGAAGCTTTAGGGGTTCTATTTTTATATTATAGATAGATAAATTAATGGGGATAAAAATATAAATAAATACACTATACAATATATGTACATTGTACATATACAGATATTTACATATATCAAGTTATCATTGTAATCTCCTGAGGATGGGCTCGTCGCTATATAGAGTCTCGCTCATAAACATTATTACTTTTTTGTGTGAAACCTAGCCAGTAATTTATTTTTAATTTTATTAAATATGTTTCATCTCGAGCTACACCATTTCTTCCTCAATAAAATAAATAGATAAATATAGTTCTTTTAAATTGAAAGTTTCTTTTTGCCGAGAGTAGCAGAATTTTTATAAATTGAAAGAAACAATAAAAGAGTGTGTCTTCTGCTAGAA
Source organism: Forficula auricularia (assembly GCA_024734495.1). Taxonomy (NCBI): domain Eukaryota; kingdom Metazoa; phylum Arthropoda; class Insecta; order Dermaptera; family Forficulidae; genus Forficula; species Forficula auricularia. The sequence goes on along the minus strand of JALMQS010000819.1, from coordinate 550,163 downwards.
AAATTAAAAATTTATAATTCTAGCAGAAGTCACACTCTTTTATTGTCTTCTTCAACAGTTTTTTTACATAAACAATCTCAAATCCTTTAAAAATATCTTAATGCTTCGAGAAAAATTCTGAGCACTATCAATGAAAATACTTTAAGAAGGAATTATAAATCCATAATAATAACAATGCTTTATAATTGCTTGTTAATGTATGTATCCAAGATAATGCAAGATTGAAATCTCATAGAAAGTTTTTATTGTTACCAATATGTGTGATGTTTTTTTTTTTTTTTTTTTTTTTTTAATCATAAATTTAATTTTTGGTTTTGTCCTTATAAATTTCAAGATGAACATTGTAAAAAGTCTGAAAAAAAGGTTGTATCTAGTTACTAAGCTGACAAAACTTTATTTTTATTCCAGGATTTAGCTTTCTAGCCAAACCAATTATAGACAAAAATTTCTAAATCGCCAAAATTCGCAAACACTTTACTAAGTATCTATAAAGTGTATACTTTTTCATATTAAAATTTTATATATATCTAATATTACGCAGTTCTGTTAGTATAATTCACCAATGGAATTTTTATTTATTCTTTTTTTGCAACGAAATTTTCTCTGGAGAGAGACGGACTGGTAGAAATTTTAATTGAATGTAATGGAAGGCAGCCCAGAGGTACTGAGGAAAGAAAAAATTAACACATATAAAATAAGGTGTAATTTATTGGAATCCTTCCTCCTTTCCTTTCAAACCGACGTTTCGAAGAAGAAGGAGAGAAAAATCCTCCGAAACGTCGGTTTGAAAGGAAAGGAGGAAGGATTCCAATAAATTACACCTTATTTTATATGTGTTATTTTTTTCTTTCCTCACTACCTCTGGGCTGTCTTCCATTACATTCAATTTATTTATTCTTTTTTTTTTAACAATTCAGTTTAAAGGCTTCATAAATTAAAATAAGTTTTTGAAAACTCACTATATTTGGACTATAAATTAATCTTCAGAATAAGTTATTAGAACTAACAAACGTTTGTTTTTTAAACTCAAATATTAATTCATTTTTTAACGCTATTTTTCTAAACATTGCATTAACTGTTAACTTTTTAGAATTATTAATCCAGTGAAATGAGCTTATATACTTTAATAATAGTAATAAAATGAACGAGTTTGAATTGTACTATAGCTAACAATAGCTTCTCTTTTACATCCATGACGTGATAAGATAGAATTTTTAAAAATATACAATACACCATACTTTTGTTTTTATTACCTACTTAAATTCCAAGGCAAGCTCTCCTTATCGGAACTGAACAAACATGATCCATTAAATCGTTTCTTTTCTAAACACTATAACTACTACCTACCATCCAAGATAAATATTATTTTATTTATGAATTATTATTTTTATTATTAATGAAAAAACAATTCTGTCAAGTAAGAGAATAAATAATAAATAAAAATTACAATTCGCTTTATTAAAAGGTGAGAATTTTGCTAAGTAGAATTAATATAAAAATGAATGATCATTAACCACCTCAGAGAAGTTTCATAGTAAACAAAAGCAATATTCCTGCAATTTATATCATCCTCAAAGGCTTTTAGGCATTTGTATTCCTGTTAGCACAGAGAACAATAATAAAGTTTATTTGAATTTTCATCAAATTTTCATATATACACACATATACAAGTATATATAATATAAAATTTAAATATTCTCGAAAAAATTATCTATTGTTTTATTGAATCAATGGTATGCAATTATTTTATAAAAAAATTTAAAATATGTATTGAATTTCCAAACGTTTTGGGAAAAATTCTCCCTTTATATAAAGAAAATTTCTCCAGAAATGTTTGGAAATTTAACACATGTTATGAGATTTCTTTATAAACGGATTGTATTAATTTAAATAGCCTTTTCGAAGTATTTATTTTTGATAAAGTCAACTGCATTAGTTATTCCCCATGACTTTTTGCATCGTTTATATTAGATATTTTTTTTAATTAAAATAATAGATACCGTGATTGTAAATTTTTTACTAATCATTCTATCTACTACAATACTTTTATTAAATGAATGAGATTATTAGAATCTTTAAATAGTTTACTTTCTCTAGATTACAGTTATCGAGATCCTGGCAGGAGATGAATGAGCATTTGTGGTGCCCTGGACTAACACTATTTGGGGCCTACTTAATTAATGAAACTACTTGGAATTTTGTCAAAAAACTGTTTTCTATAATGATGTATATAGGAAAAAAATTAGGACAATAAAATATTTTATTTATTTAATATGACTTAGATACACAAATGGATGATTGGAATTTTTAAAATTGTAGATTATTTTTTTTAATTGAATGTAATATAAGGCAGCCCAGAGGTAGTGAGGAATTTTTTTTTTTTTAATTTGAATATTGTCCATTGTCTTCAATACGCGCGGGGGCTCTTTATATCCGCGGGGCCCTGGGCTGCAGCCGAAAAAACCCATTTATACATCCGCTCTTGCATCACTGAACAATCTACCTAGTAATGACTGTAAAAATGTTGTTGTTTTTATATTTCTATTTGGAATCTATCCAGAAATGTTTAATTCCATGTCAAAATGGCACATCCTCATTCAAATGAACCTACTACTAATCAATAAGAAATATACCAACATTCAATTTAAAATTTTTCGCTGGCTTCTGAATCAAATATTGAGTGTAACGCCATGTTTTACCATATATTTTAATTAAAAACAAGTGTTTTTGCATTTTGAAAAAATATAGTTGTCTATAGGTAATATTAGAATACTAATACTTTTCATTATTTTCATTGATAAACTTAATCTAACTTTTATAATCAATTCACTTCCCCTACCAAAAGAGATTAGTATACTACTTAACAATATTTATCTTTTATATATTCGACAGAGAGAAGAAAAAAATAAATAATCCATAAATGGAAGCTGATACCATATTCAGTCAATTTTCTTAAGTAGGTTTTATATAAGAAATTACATGAAAAAGATTTGTACATTTATTTCTCTCTCTCATTCTCTACGATCTTGGTTGGTAGTATAATGGTCCATTCAGCATCCTCTTAGATTTCCATATAACCTTACGTAAGAAGCCACGAATTGATGGGTCGTCTATTTTTACCACCATGATTTTTTTTCAACTGAATGGGATAGAAGTCATATAAAATGACTCTCTCTTTCTCTCTCTCACACACACACTGTATTTATTAATATTTTTTTATTTTTTTCTATTATATTGAAACACCATAAAACTGCAACACCTATAAGTTAAAGATAAGAGTAAATAGATATTTTATTTAATATGGATTTACTATGAGTTAAGGATACTGGGTCACTTATTTCACATTAATTTTAATGTGAAATAAGTGACCCAGTATCATTAACTCATAGTAAATCCATATTAAATAAAATATCTATTTACTCTTATCTTTATTAAAGATGTTTCACCTTGCACCAACACCACAATCTCTACTGATTACCTATAAGTTAGAAATGAATATTGCCATTTGAAAAAAGAGAAAGAAACATTTAGAGCTGGGGGTGGAGTAGAAGAAAACACATGAGGGAAGGGTGTTTCTTTGTTTAGAAGTTATAGGGATAAACGGGCTGGCAAATGTGACTCTCTCAGCTGATGAACAGTTAAAATAGTCCTTTCAAAAATAAATAGTCAACTAGAAGTGAATAAAAATACAATTTTTGATCATATTTTATAATAGATAACCCAACATTCCTTCTATTGTTCGCACATTGCATATTAATATTGAGATAACAGCACTTTCCATGTACCATTCTATTCCTCTTATAAATGCAGGTACCTATATATCTTTCCCACCACCTGTCTAAAAACTCACTTGTTCAATCTGTCGAAATTATTAATTCTCAGTACGTTTTCTCCTCCCCCTAACTTTCTCTCACCATACTTGTTTCCAAAAAATTATTATTTGTAAAAAATTTTCTAATTTATATTCAGTTTTCTCTGACTCCTGATGATGGGCTGACAACCCGAAATATATCGAATTCTAAACGTATTTTTGTTTTATTTCATTTTTTTGTGAAACTCGCAATTTTACCCACGTTAAAATAGCTTTCAATTTATATAATCAATTCGGCCGTCTAGCGGAGAGACCAATTAAAATGAAGTAAGTAGTTTATTTAAAAATCGTGAAGACAATTCAACATTCTTTGCTAAGCTGTTCGGAATATTATGATGTACAGCTAAGACCAATAGTTTTTCTCATTGTTACTTAAAACGTTGACAACTAAGTATATAATTGAATCGGCCATTTCAAAAACCAATAAGTCAAGTTTTTTCTAAACATGCTTTTTTTTGTCGCGATCACTTTCTTAAAAGTAAACCCATAATCCCATGCACTTGAGTACATTCCTTCCTCTTCAAACAGCATCCCGAAGTCGTCCTTCTTGCTTAAACGACACAAGTCAGTGAATAAGTTTGATTCCTGAAAAGTTCTGATTGTGTGACTTAGGTGATTTTGCAAATGACCAATTCAATTAAGATAGCAAATGATACCTCTATGTGTGTAGGTTACACCGAGAAATATATAAATTCTTGGCGAAGCGATAATTAATTCGCCCGGTGAGCGAAGAGACCGATTATATCTCTAAAAACTTATCTTTTCTTATTTTACTCTATATAAGTTTTCTACACGATTTTTTTATCAAATATTTTGGGACATTTCTAAAAAATATAGAAAATACTTATTTCTTGATCTTTAAGAATAGTTCACCCATAGATACTGAGTTTGGAAAAATGAAAAGGGAATGGAATGGGTTCTCCAATGTGTCAGTGAATCAAGGGAACTGGATAAGGTTGAATAACCTATTATTGCATTCAGAGTTCTTTTCATTCTATCTCTTGAAATCATTTTTCTCGCTTTATAAATTTAACTACTTGATCCAATCCTTTTTACGTTATTATTTTTCTTTATCTACTTGTTTATATTTTACTTTGGAGACAATATAACAAAAATCAACTCTGAAGGATGAAATAAAAGCTTGTTGTCCATGACATCAAGTTTAATAAAAAATAATTTAATCCTATATCTACATGCCATGATACATTTAAAAAATTAAGAAGATAATTCGTTTTATCTTTATCTGGCTCGTCGTTCGCCAATTAGCACGAACAATCAACGACCAGGGTGGTAAAATAAAAATAAAACTGATAAAGGAAAAAGAGATTAGGCTATTATTACTTTATTAGCAAAATTTATTTTACGTTCATTGTTCAAATTGATCATTTTTTTTTATAACTGAGATCCAAATGATAATTGATCTAATGCCGTGAAAAGGATCCATACTGAATACACTATTACGCATATTTTAACCCAGAAATTATTGCACAAAATATATCAATTCATAGTTATTTTTTACCAATTTCACCATGGTTGGTCCAACTAAAAAATATTACAATCTTAAGTGTCCTTAAGTAATATTATTATTAAACATGAATCAAAGACAATTTTAGATATTTTAACTCGATTTCTCCATGATTTCAAGCAACATTACAATTGATGGTCCAACTTTCAAAAATGGAATGATTAATAGGAGCTCAACTTGCCGAAATTAGCAGACTTTGATTTTCTAAAGTAGAATTTTTCATCTACTTAATCCGAGATTTCACGGAAAAGCTTTATTACATAAAATGTATGATGTTTCTTGGTGGTTTTTATTAAGATTTTCTTGCTTTTTTAATAAGAGCAATTTTCTATTTCTGTATACAGAAGACAGAACGATTATGCATAGCGAGTATCACTTTGGATAAAGGGCACATGGGAATTTGGGTATTCCTAGAATAACATCGAGTAAAACTAATATCTAATAGAGTGAAACTTGTCTGGACTTGCAGCTTCTTAGCTGAAAAAGAGAGTGCAAGGACGAGTTCTTCTATCCGCAGGCTTTTTTATTAAAAAGATTCCCAATTATTTCTTTGATCACAATTAACGTGTATTAGTGAGGGGATAAAATTACTCAGAGTCTGCCTGAGGCGAAGATATGTATTTATTTATATACTCACATTCAATAGAATTTTTTTATCATATATTTTCCTAAATCTAAATAGCTATTTAAGTAATTATTTTTTTCGTAAATCCGCCAATTTAATTGAACCCAAATTGCCGATAATAGCAGACTTTGATTTTCTAAGGTAGAATTTGTCATCTACTAAATGCGGTCACTCTCAGGATCTTTCACTTAATTAGCACTAAATATAGAGTTTTTGTGATTATCTATTTACTAATGTTAATATGCTTCTGGGGATTTCTGATTTTTCTATTAGTTAACAGTGTTTAATGATTCATATCGGGTACTTACATCGAACCTCGAGGTCGATGGTCCTCCTCATAGGGCTCAGTGCTAGTTCCTGGATCACCGCGTTGCTGCCCTTGCATTCCAGAGTGCCTCCGTTTTCATAGCGACTTGCCGTAAACTCGAGGCGACTCAGGGTGTCATACGTTCCATCCGTCTGTCAAACACAAACCATCAACATTCCATCATTATCACCATTTTTCATTTGCATTTTGATTTATATTTCAATTTAGGTTAATGAAATACAAAATTTAAATTATGAAAAAGAAAAAAAAGAGAAAATTGAAAATAATTATTCAAATGAAAATCAATCAAGTTTTCAATTTTCAAATATAAATATTTATTAAATATGTCAAAGAATTAATTGAAAAGGTTGACAATGATGTCTATATATTATTATAAATAACATTTATTAAATTGATATTAAATTACACTTGTCTTCTTAAAACATACACCTTGACAAATTGAAAAAGAAGAGTAACATATCCTCTTTTATGGAGTTCTTAATTATATTTGGTGATGGTTACCATACGTGGACAAAAATTGAGTTTTAATTTAAAAAATATTCAGGTACAAATGATATGCCAAATTGGTCTTGGTATTGTACTTAGTTTTAGTCATAGTCATATCATGTTCTTTGACTTATCCTATATACATGAGTGTTGATCCTGATCTTATTTTTATATATATTAGGTAGTCCACAGGCAAGTCTTGTTCTTGGTGTTAGTCTAGTAGCTTGGTCTAGTTTTTGGTACCTACTAGACTTGTACTTGCTCCTAGTTCTATAGTCTTGTAGTTTGTTTGCAAGTCTTTTATCCTATATTTAAGTCTTGTTATTTTATTTACTAATTTATTATAAACTAGCTGCGAATTCCGCCTTTGGAGGGCATCTTACTGGCTAAAGAGCTAAGCCCCCTGGACTCCCCAGTGGGTTCTAAGATAATAATTTAAATTTTATAATTTTGATACATTTGATTTGTCATGAACTATTACTGGGTTTTAAAATTAAAAAAAATCACGTCGGCGGCGTCGCAAAAACGATTATAATAAGTTAATAAGTATAGATATTAGGGTAGGTTGATTTGTATATAGGAATACATAAATTTCTATCGTAGTACATAATTTATAATTGTTGAAAAACAGACAAAAATTAAAATAACCGATAATAGGCGATTTCCCTTCTTCATCACAAAATCTCTAATTTGAATCGTTTATTTATAATAGTTAGTTTACATCAGATCTGGACAGTAACCTTAGCAGACCTAATGAAGATTAGGTATTAGTAATATGTATCCCTGAATAAGGATTCACTCATGTATAGAGTATAGATAGTCGAGTTCTTTGCTCTTGCAAACTCATCAAGATGTTTAAAGTATATAAATAATAATTATTATTATTCAGTTCCATTATCAGTGTTAAATGTAAAAAATAAGAGGAAAAAGGAACAATTAAACACGGTGTTAAAACATGCGACCAATTGCAACGTTTCGCCAATTTATTGTGGCTTCGTCAGGTTCTATACCAAAAATAAATACAAATATAATTTTGATAATTACCATGATCAAATTTTTAAAACACTTCGTCATTCAATTATTTTCTTGGTAATTAGATGAAGTCACAATAAATTGGCGAAACGTTGGAATTGGTCGTATGATTTAATACAGTGTTTATTTGTTCCTTTTTCCTCTGATTTTTTACATACATCTTATATAAATAATAATAAATTAATTTATTAGGAGTATATTTTTAAATTGTCAGTATGAGTCAGTACCTACTTCAACGCCGCAAGTGTGGAGTATGTACTTAGTAACAAACATATATAAATACAATGATCAATATAATAAGTATGAGTAATGAGCTGAATTATGATCTTAAAATGGGAATATGTAAATTAAAATGCAGTTTCTCTGTGAAAATTTTTAAATCGTTTTGGAAAATATTCATATGTTATTTTTTCTTGGATAAAAATATTCTAAATATTCCTAATAGTAAGTATATAGAACTTTTTTTCTTTGAAAATAATATACATATAGGTAAGATATTTTTTAATGCAGACATTATCTCAAGATGTTGTTGCCGTTCAACTTCATTTTTCTTTCTTTTCTTTTCTTTGAAACTCTCAAGAGATTCTGAAACTTTAGTTGTTTCTGTTCATTTACTTTAAAGCCTTGTTCTTTTTCATTCCCTCGGATATTTAAGGATTAATTGAGGATATAATCGATTACGTTTAAAATATTAATAAATATTTAAGTTAAAACAAGGGATAGAGAGTCCCGGGAGAGTGAAAAAGGAGATGCCATTTTTTACATGTCCATTAACGAACCCACGACAACAGATAATTCTAAATGAAAATTTTATAGCTAGGTAATAAATTGAAATCCCCTTTTTATATTGAAAACTCACCAACAGCACCTTAATAGATTATTAAAAGTTTCAAATAAATATTTAAATTTTTGTCCAACGCAGAGTGTTTCGGTTCAAGTCCTCCGGTGTGCATTAAGTATAGGGTGTTTTTTTTAGAGGTTCACAACTTTTAATTAAAATAAAACAAAGAAAATTATTTTTAATATCAATGAAACTGGTTTTAATGGAAAGATAATTTTATGCCATTAATGTTAGAATCTGATTTTGGCCATGTGGCCGCCGCGGCTGGAGCGTAGATGGCGCAATGTGGATTTCCAATTTTCAAACAATTTTCGCATCGATTGAGGCCGTATTTCGCCAATAATTTGCCGAATGTTGTGTTCCAATTTTTTTGCAACGAAATTTTTTCTGGACTGGTAGAAATTTTAATTGAATATAATGGAAGGCAGCCCAGAGGTAGTGAGGAAAGAAAAAATTAACAAATATCAAATAAGGTGTAATTTATTGGAATCCTTCCTCCTTTCCTTTCAAACCGACGTTTCGGAGGATTTTTCCATCCTTCTTCAGGGTTTCAAAGGGTCAATGAATGAAACATTGATCATTCATTGATCCTTTGAAACCCTGAAGAAGGAGGGAAAAATCCTCCGAAACGTCGGTTTGAAAGGAAAGGAGGAAGGATTCCAAAGTTGTGTTCCAATGTTGTGTTCCAAGTCTCTGGTTGTAGATATGTCAAGTCACTTGTCTACACCGATAAACCAGAAGCGATTGTACACTTGGAACACAACATTCGGCGAATTATTGGCGACATGGCCGAAATCATTTTCAAACATTAATGCCATAAAATTACCTTTCCAATAAAGCCAGTTTCATTGACATTAAAAATATTTTTCTTTGTTTTATTTTTATTTAAATTTGTGAACCTTTAAAAAAACACCCTTACAAGACACACACTTAGTTACTTATCTTAATTTTGAGATTTCAGGGACAATCGTGACACAAATGTTTCACCTTATAGATCTCTTTGAATTTTTAGCATATATAAAAATACAATTAAGATACATAAATAAAGTGAGAAAATAAAAATTTTAATCTTTAACAATTTACCAGACCATACATTCAATAGCTATAATTGTATTTACATGAAATCTCTTTGGACAAATTGTTAAGTAGTGTTTAAATTCAGGACTAGTTTAATTTGATTTGCATTCAACTTTTCCTAAAGCCTGAATTACATTAGACAAATTTGTATACCTGCCTAAAAATGAGCTAATTCAGACTTTAGATTTAAAATAGCTGTCAGAATGCAGCTACTTTAGCTTCAGCGTTTAGGTGATTCATATCTATGGTTATCTTATTTAGCTGGCAGTCAAAACTAACTGACAGTTTAACCGAAGGTGGACTAAGCGGCCTTAAAAATTACTTATTCATCTAAGTGCTAATATAAATAAAAGAAATCTTTAACCAATTCATTCAAAATTTTATTACATACATTTTTATATAGTTGCTTTAATATTCATTTCATAGAGTAACTTTTTTCTTTTTTAAATTTCTTAAATTAAAATTCCATTGATAAAGGAAAAAATTATCCCGAAATGTTTGGTATTCCATTAAACGTTTGAAGATTGTTTATATAAAAGATTTGAATATATATTATATATTCTTAAAAAAAAAAATTCCAGTTTTTTCAAAAAATTCCTTTTTAGTATTTTTATCTACTTATTTAAAAATTTAACTTAAGACTTTCAATCTCTTTCTGCCTCTCCAATCGTCCAGATTTCACATCCATACACCGAAATTCTCTATACATATGTCTTCAGCAACATACTTAAATTTTCTAAGGTAATTAAATATCACCATAATTCTCCGAGCTTTAAACCTAAATACGAATTAGCAAAAAAAAAAAAAAAAAAATGAAAAATTTTGATCGAACTCAATCCTTTATTAATTTGCTGAGCGTGCCGAATTATATTGAAAATACTCGGCCTGTTAGCCCGTTAATGTGGACTTTTTAACCTCCCAAACAATGTCCTCCTTATGTCTTAAAAGACTAATTCCAGATGTCAGCTCCTATATGGTAGCCTTAAATATGTCTTTCTGCCAAGAAGTAGCATAACTTGCAGGCGCTACCGAAATTATTATTTGTTTACCAATCTAATTATTTTCTTGTTTAATTAATTCTTAAACGGTGTGTTTGTTTTTGAGATTAAACTAACTCGATTAATTATAATGTTTATTTAATAGTTTTTTGGTCCCAAATATTTTTTTGCTTAAAATTAAAAAACCTGCCTTCCGGCCAGAATTATTGAATTCTTTCGATTATTTTATTTGTTGTTTTTGATTTCTCAAACGAAAAATTTTCTTACTATGTATATGCCTGCCTGAAACTCATGATAATAAAATATCTTAGAAAGTTCGTTTTTGTATTTACATAATGAAGAACTGTTTATATTTTGAGATTTCTAGTTTAGAATAACAGATTGAAAAATGCAGAAAATGTATATTATGTTTCTTGGTAGTTTTTCTTAAGATTTTCTTGATTTTTTATAAAAGAAGCATAGACAAACAAACGGGTTAATTAAAAGAAAATTTTAGACAAATTAACTTTTTAATCGTTAGTTTTATTTTTTCTTAAAGCAATTTGAAGCGTGAAAGATAAATAATATAATCAATAATTTCTTATGTTAATTCTACATTTAGAAAATTATTATTTTTTTTCCTTTTCAAAAAATAATAAAATAATTATCTAAATGTAGAAATAACATAAGAAATTATTGATTACATTATTTAACTTTCGCGGTTAAAATTGGTTTCAAAGAAAATTATTTGAAAAATGTTATTTGCTTATTTAGTTTATTATAATGAAAAGCAATTTCCTATTTTCTGTATCCAGAAGACAGAATGATTAATGCATAGCGAGTATCACTTTGGATCAAGGGTACACGGGAATTTGTGTATTCCTAGAATAACATCGAGTAAAACTAATATCTAATCGAGTGAAACTTGTCTAGACTTGCAGCTTCTTAGTTGAAAAGAGAGAGCAAGGACGAGTTCTTCTATCCGCACCCTTTTTACTAAAAAGATTCACAATTATTTCTTTGATTACAATTAACGTCTATTCGTGAGGGGATAATATTACTCAGAGTCTGCCTGCAGGGTGAGACGAAGATTTGGATTTATTTATTTACTCACATTCAATAAAATTATTTCATCATACATTTTCCTAAATCTAAATAGCTATCATAATAATTTTTTACTTTATCCAATTCGAAGCATGGGTAAAGTATTCTTATCGCTCTCGTGGCAAGCGCAACTTCAAAGGGTCCTCAGGTAAAGACTACGGAATCCATGGTCTCAATTAAAGTCACAAATTGTATTCATTTAGGTTGAATTTTAGCACGTGACTGTTTTGGCAAAAATTACATGGGGTCTCGTCCACAGGCCAAAAAGTGCGATTTTTTCAGGAAGTGTGTTCGGATGGATGGATGTTATCGTTTTTTTCGTCCACGATTTTTTCCACACCTCTGAACCGATTGAAATTAAATTGAAACTCTACCATTATTTTAATAAAATGAAGCGCCGATTATTTTTTGGTACATATCGGCCACAAACATTAGTGCTTTATTTCAATACTTTTTTAGTTTTTTTGAAAATGATTAAACCAATTTTGATGAAATTTAATATTGTAATTAAGTACCGTGAGGACCACCAAAAAGGTCATATAAAGTTTTCTTGTAAAATTATATTTTAAACTACTTTCCCTTAGAATAATATAGAACATTGGATAAAGTTCGGCAAAGATCCGTTAGAGTTTTTTTTTGTTTGTAAATGCGTCAATTTTAATTGATCTTGAATGAATATTGGTGTGTTCTCTGAAAAAAGGGATTCCAGATTATGTTCGTTCAATCTGCTTGTTTGAACTGACCATTTGACCGTTAAGTCGATATCCTAAGCCTCTGTATCTGCAAAGGTCCAGAAAAAGTGATACGTTATATCCCTCAAATGGAGGATTTAGGCAGACTTAACTCCCCACGCGTCTTTTTTCCTACCTTCTTCTTCCTCTTCCAACCCTTCTTTTAGCCATCTCTTTTTCTTGCGATTGTAACCCCCACAAAAAGACAATCCTTAATAATATATTGGTTTGGTATGTTGTTAGATGAAATCATCTAACGCGACTGGTTTAGAAGTGCTTTGCAATGGGGTAGGCAACTGAAAAGCAAAGAATACGAAATGAAAAAAAAATAAAATAAAAGTTTTCTATCTCAATTTCGAATGGGTAAATAAAAGGGTCGGAAATATGGCAATAAAAATAAAACCCGTTAACGTTGTGTATGATTACTTTTCGAAAAATAAATATATTGTCACGATATAGAATAAAGAAAACGATGGGAGAAATAGAAGGGTAAAAGAGGAATGGAAATAGAGGGGGTGGATTAAATTTTTTTTCGTCAAGAAAAAATTTCATTATATTTATTTTGCATTAAAAAAAAGGAACGATAGATGAGGAAAAAATTGATATAACGAATTTGTTTACAAAATTTATAATTATATATCTGAAAAAAATCAAATTGTATAGATAAAATATAATAACAGATCAAAAATTCATTGATTTCAAATAAGGAATTTATAATAAAATAATAATAATGATTTTTTTTTTTTACTTATTCGAACGTCTCAAGGCATTAGATATGAATAAACATAATATTTACTTGCTACACTTGTCGACCTGATCTCTAATTTTTTAAACAATTTTAAATATATCTTTTTTGATTATTTTTTATTTTTCCGAGAGTAGCAGAGATGTTGATTCATAAAAAGAAACGAGGTTGTCCTCTGCTTGATTCAAATAAACATACACACATATATATCAAAAATATATATCTTTATATATTTATTTATTTGTTTGAGGCTATAGTTTCGAAGGCTTGGCCTTCATCATCATAATTAAAAAATACTGATGATGAAAGCCAAGCCTTCGAAACTATAGTCTCAAACAAATAAATAATATATATGCTGATATATATTTTTGAGATGTATGTGTGTATGTTTATTTGCACCAAGCAGAGGACAACCTCTTTGTTTCTCTTTATATATAACTTTTTTGTATATTCAAGTTTAGAAATTTCTAAAAAATGGAGAAAAATCATCCTCAAACATGATTTTTTCTATCTGGGTTAAGATAGTCAAGAACAGAAGTTCGTAAAAAGTTAATTTTGTTTCCAAAACATTTGTATTTGTTGTAAAACAAATTGATAATTAGATCTTGGGCATTCTAATTACAGAATATTCAGGATTAAAAACGCAGAAAAGTAAGCTCTTTGATTATAAGTTAATAAGTTAGAAAATCTAACAAAAATGTGTATTGATAAGGTGCATTTTTGAGCTTTTGCTGAAGGCAAATTGCAGAATTCACAGAGAATTTTATTCAGTCTTAAAAAACTCATATTTTCCTTCAATTTTTCTGTATGAATAATGTAAACCGAAGTGATTGATAGAAATCTTTCCCAGATTTAATGAACTCTTCAAAATTTTTTATTTTTTTCATTAAAAAATCATGGAAACGATTTTAAAAAAATATTTAATATAAAAATCGAAGCAAAATTCAAATATTATTTACAATATAAAAATTAAAAATAAAATAAATATAGCGTTCTTAAAATGTCAATATTCTTAAGTTTTTTATTGATAGTAAGTCCAAAACGGTATCTACACATCTTTACCAATACTTGTCTGGTGACCTTATAGCCAGGATACCAGCCCGCTCGATCAGTATTTAAATTAAAATAATATAAAAATAAAAACAATTGTAAAACAAAATTGTTTTGTTATATCAATTTCATTTATTTAATGTCAAATATAAAATAATTAAATAAAGCGAAATGTGGTTATAATAATTATTTAAATGATGTTCTCTCCCTTTGATGTTATTCCATTTGACTGAACATAATTATTTAAATCAACAAATTCCATTAATATATTTAATAGTAATCAGAATAGAGAGAGAAAACAAAAATTGAAATTTAATTTTGATCAACATTGCCTATATTAAAAATTCTATACATTGGTCCGACTACGGCGATAACACCAACCAAATTTAAGCTAAGGATACACTTAATTTAATCTACAAGCAACTTTTAAAGTAAATTGTATTTCACAAGTGACACCTAGAGAAAATCATCGATTAAACCTTATTTAAATTTACTTAGTTTAAATTTTAGTATGTCTAGGCGATGCTTTTTCCCTAAGTATCATTGGTGAAATATAATTTACTTTTAAGGTGATTTGTGGTTAATTTTAGATCCTTATTACTTTTAAGTTTTGATGGTGAAATCGAGTGTACGTATATTATTTTATCCTTGCACTTATCTTATGTGGACCCTTAAAGCTAGAATTGACAATGTTATCAATAAGTCTACTTGCTCCCAAATGGACAGTATGAATACGTGAAGCAAATCTTGTATAAAAATCTTAGCTATGATCTATTTGGAATTAAGTCAGTCGGTTTGAGTGAAAATAGCTTGAAAGTTGTATATTGTAAATCAGACTTAAGGGTAATTCCGTTGTGACCGTGGTGGTCAAAACTTTCAGATTTATCCTTTAAAGTTTTATGAATATATACGTCGGGATGCAAGCAACACGACTAAAATTGAGATGAAGAAAGTTTTTTTTTGAACTTTTAAAATTTTTTTTAAATATAAAATACTAGGTAGGTTTCACATAAATAAAAGATCAGATGCTTATTTAGCACGACTCAATATATATTTCGGGGTATAAGACCATCTTCAGGAGTTCACGAAGTGTCCTTTCTGAACTCCTGAAGATGGTCTTATACCCCGAAATATATATTGAGTCGTGCTAAACAAGCATCTGATCTTTTTTTATGTGAAACCTACCTAGTATTTTATATTTAAAATTTTTTTAAAAAGTTCCAAAGAAAAAAAAATTTCAAATTTTTTTTTTATTAATTTAGGTAATATGTTTCACCAATTCATTTATCCCCATGACATCTAGAGACTGGAACTCTCTTCCCCCGACCGTCTTTCCAGCAACTTATGACCTTCAATCTTTCAAGACCAGCATCCACAGATACCTTCTACCCAATCACTAAATCTCCCCTTATCTTCACGTTACAAGGGTCCACCACGGACTACAGAGGTTGTACCTTCTTGGTGCAACTTCTTCTTGTATCAGTATCATTATAAAAAAAAAAAAAAGAACCTACACCATTCTCTCTTAACAAAATTGAGATGGATGAAAATATGTCAAATTGGTAATTTTTTGTTTTGTTTTATTTACTTATTTTAATGCCATCGAATGGAAGAAATAGCACTCCAAGATGATGCGGACCTATAAAATACCCTTGCATTATCGAAGAGGGAACGAGAAAATGACTATATGAAAGAGTGGAGACGTAATTAATTGTCTGTGCATCTCTTGAAGGATTGAAGATTCGAAGTGTCGAGAAAGAGTAATACCGGGAGAGAGTTTCACTTCTTTGAATTCATAGGGTAAAACGAAGTGGTTCGATACTTCTCTAATTTAATCGCGAACAAGTTTTGGCAATTGGCGTATCGGGTGCGTAAAGCAGAACTTAGGGGTAATTAGTGATTTTAATTCAACGAACCACAACCCGTGATAGTATATGGTAAAATCTTTTAGGTTTTCTTATTTTGTAAACTTGGTGTGAATTCCATTTATTTATTTATTTATTTAATTTTATCATTTTAAGAAGAATCAGGCTAGATTTTCTTCAAATTTAATTCTCTTTAAAATAAAGGTGTGAAATAACTTAAAGTGGCAATTTTTAGGTGATTTTTATAGCTCTTTGACTTTTGATAAATTTATGAAAAAATCCGACAAATTCACTCATTCTCTCTTTATCAACAACAAATAAGAAAGCATTTTTATAGTTCAAGTATTTCAGAAGATACTATATAAGGTGCAGGAACCCACGGAATCCGGTTCGAGTTGCACTTGATAGGCTTATTATTATTCTAATGGACTTGAATCTATGGGAGCGCCTGCAATTCACAGGGTATGCAACCTCACCAGTCAACTCTTTTGGATACAAAACAAAAAATAAAAGAATTACATACTCATTCATATAAAAAATAAAATATAGTTTTTTTTTGCAACGAAATATTCTCGGAAAGAGACGGACTGGTAGACATTTTAATTGAAGGTAATGGAAGGCAGCCCAGGGGTAGTGATTGAAGAAAAAATTAACACATATCAAATAAGGTGTACTTTATTGGAATCCTTCCTCCTTTCCTTTCAAACCACGTTTTGGAGGATTCTTCCCTCCTTCTTCAGGGTTTGAAAGGGTCAATGAATGAAACAAATAACAAAGAAGGAAACATTTTATTTGTTTCATTCATTAACCCTTTGAAACCCTGAAGAAGGAGGGAAGAATCCTCCGAAACGTCGGTTTGAAAGGAAAGGAGGAAGGATTCCAATAAATTACAACTTATTTGATATGTGTTAATTTTTTCTTTCCTCACTACCTCTGGGCTGCTTTCCATTACCTTCAAATAAAATATAGTATTAACCAGGTGCAGACATCTTGCTTATCAGGGAACTTCAGCCTCTGGACACCGCAGTGAGTTTTAAAATAATAATTTAAATTTCCTAATTTTAATAAATTTTATTTGTCTTAAACTATTAGTGGGTTTTAAAATTAAAAAATCATGACGACGTCGTCGCGAAAGCCGATTATAATAAGTATAAATAGATATATATATAGTAGATGTTTTCGAAAAATTAAAACCTTTCAACTTAATCGATCATTTATTTATTCCAATTCAAACATCTTTAAGCGAAATAAAAATATATATATATATAATATCCACTGAGTTATTATTCTTATTGACAAAGTTTTTTTTATTGTTTCAAAAAGATAAATAAAATGTTTGATTTTTTATTTTTATTTTTTTTTTATTTTGTGATTTTCTCATTTTATGTTTGCCTTTTGTAATTTATGTTTTGCAAGTGTAATGGGATATGAAAATAAACATCAGAGATAAAAATATTCTATATAAATCAACTAAGAAGAGATTTCAAAAGGGGTGAAATGAAATTGAAAATTGTAAAATTCAAAATAATATTTGTTTCATTACTTATCCAAACATAGATATATTTTATATTAATAATAATAAATCTATATATATATATATGATTGTATAGAATTTTTTAGAAAATATCAATCGATAATTTTAATTAATAATAGTTTTTATTAGGTCTTAACATAGAATAAAAGAAGTTTCGTTTTTGGGCCAAAAACAGCAACAAAGATTTAGAATCTACCCATTAAGTAAGACCTGTTCAAAGAGACCATTTTGAGTTCAGAATTTGGAGATGATGGATGAATTGAAATTTTATTGGATTTTTTATTAATTTCAGGAATGTCGATTGGATATGCCAAAGTGATTAACAGAATCAAGATAATTTTGAGGAAAACCTGAAAACTTTTTCAAAGTTATATGTTGATGTATGTAATGAGTATTGTTGGTGTTTAATTTTATAATTTTGTAAATTTGAGACTTTTAACCTTTGAAAAAATGAATAAATAAATAAATAAATAAAATGATTATATACTCTCTAGGGATTTTCTAATCTTTGTCAGTGAAAGGTTTGAATTAAGAAGCTGAAATTTGGCACAAACGTATAGCTTATTAATTCAAACATTTGTGTCAAATTTGAGCTGATTTAGCTGCAACCATAATATATTCACATATAACCTTTCGATTTTTTTTTTAAATTTTCTTCATTTTTCATCCACAAGTTCTGAATCTAGAAACAACTTTCTATGACTTTCTGTTTTTCAATTATCTTCAGTATCGTAACCCATAAAGACACACAGACGCACTGAAATACAGGCATAAAGGTTATTTCTGATCTACGGTGTTGCACCTTCTTGTTGTAACTCTTTCTCGCAACAATATCATTAAAAATAAAACTACATTATTTGTATAAAATTCTAAATTTTTTCAAAAAATAATTTGTACATCCCTCGAAAGAACTTATATATGCTTAATATTTCATAATAATAAATTTATATAGTTGTTTAAGTAATTTATAGCATAGCAGTTTCCTCTAAAAGATTTATGAAGTAAAATAGAAAATTAATTGACGTTTTCTGTTTAAACCCAATCGATACCAGCTGGGACATAAATAAGTTTACTTTAATTTGTAAGGGTCATCAATATTCACGGTCTTTAAATAATTTCCTAACTAAATAAAAACATCACGTAACATTGTTTAACTTTAATTATTTTACTTGAAGAGATGCGTTCTTGAGCTAAGCCATTTTCTCTTAACTACATGGGATATCTATTTTCTATGTTCTATGTAAGGCCAATATTAAGAGATAAACTTTCAATGAGTAACGAGGAAGTGGGCTGCTTCAATCTGTATATCTAATTAGATGGTAATTTTAATTTTAATTTTTAACTACTTCCTGACTAAATTTAATGAAAAACTTCAATTAAAATATCAATTTACAATCCAGGTTTTATTAAAGAGTTCTAATTTTCATTTTTTAATTAAGTAAAAAACAAAAAGAGTACTTAGGTATTTAATTTTATTTATTTTCTTAGAAAGACTGGTAAGCAAAATAAGTAGGTTATAATGAAAGCCAGTCACATATTTAAATTTTATTCAAATTCCGACGTTTTGGAGACTTTTTTCTCTCCTTCTTCAGGGTATTGATTAGTTATTGATGGGTGAGTATAACTCGGTTCCCATTTGTCTCTCCTTTCAGTGATAGGAACAATATTACAAAATTTTTAAACATTATATCATAAGATCATAATAGTACTTAGTTAAGTATAGATAAGTAACTACACTTATAATATAATGTTGAAAATTTTTGTAATATTGTTACTATCACTGAAAGGAGAGACAAATGGGAACAGAGTTACTATATACTCACCCATTGATCAATACTCAATACCCTGAAGAAGGAGAGAAAAATGTCTCCGAAACGTCGGAATTTGAATAAAATTTAAATAATTTATGGACTGCCTTTCATTATAACCTAATTAAGTGTGAAACATTTTTTTAATTATCTTGTCAAGTACAAAAACAAATAATACAAATTACATTCCTAGATTCATATGGTTTTAGTTTTTGAAAATTGTCACTATGAAGGCTGAAACTGTTCAGTAAACTAATATAAATAGATAAAAAATAATTGATCTAAATTCACTAGTGTGACAAATAGTCCTTTAAGTCTTAAGAATCAATTTATTTTAAAATTAACGAGTTTCCGACTTATATTTCTCTTGCGTGTAAATTGATTAAGATATTATGTACATGATGTACATTTTATATATTATATATATTTATTTACATATCAAGCAGAGAACAAACTAATTGATTTCTAATTAATAGAGATTGTGGTGCAAAGTAAAACATCTTTAATAAAGATAAAAGTAAATAAACATTTATTTACTTTTATCTTTAATAATTGATTTCTATTTATGAAATTCTGATTGGCCGATTTGAATCAAAAACTTGCTTTAGGTAATTTAAGATTTACATAGCATTGATATATATTTAGCTTTTTATTACTGAAATTTAAACCATTATACTTACTCACACTTACACACAAGCACAATGACTAAAAATTCGATTCAGAACTTCTCAAAACATATAATTACCTACTAGGGGTGAACCGCGACCTAATATGCTGTACACCTACTTCCACTTGTACTTCCAAATATTTCCAACTACTTCCAAATATTTCCAAGTAATTCCAAATATTTCCAAGTAATTCCAAATATTTCCAAGTATTTCCAAATATTTCCAAGTACTTCCAAATATTTCCAAGTAATTCCAAGTATTTCCAAGAACTGTCAAATATTTCCAAGTACTTCCAAATATTTCCAAGTAGGTACTTTCAAAATACTTCCAAAGAGGTGTACACCTACTTCCAATCGCGGATCACCCCTCAGTTACCTACGATTCAAATCAGTATTCAAATTTTTGATCCAACAATACTTTACCTACTTATGTTAATGAAAGTAATAATTAGATTGTTTAAAGCCTTAAATTTTGGATATTTCCAAGTGATATTTTCTACTTATAATTAGTAACCAATTAAGTTGATCTATCTTGTCACAAGTAAAGGGGTAGATGAGTTGAATGTTGTAATGTCGACGTAATTAGTATGAGCTGTCATCGTTTTACTTAGGGGGAAGAGAGCATAGATTCCATCTAGAAGATGAGACAAGGGTTACTCGCAACCCTCAAGTATTTCTCCTGCCTACCCCTTCGTTTTCTCTCTTGTCCTCAGGTTTTCTTATTTAGCTCATATTTCCACTTACTCTTCATTGTATTCTCTTGCAACCCCATACCTTTTCACCTTCCCCCACCCCCACTCATCAAAATGAATTTTCACTTTACTAATGAACCTATCAAAAAATAGAATAATAATAAAAAAAAAAAAAACATCGAGTAATTTATTCTAATGGAAAATTCAATTCTATTATTTCAAATTAGAACTTTTCCTTCTGGAAATCTCAAATTAATGTATTTTTATATTTATTATTTTTTACCTATATATTATATATCAAGTACAACTTATTAAATTGATTTTTGTAATTTATACAATAGAAGAACTTTAGTTTAATGGTAATTCAGCATCAATTCTTTGAAAGAAAAACTTCCCTAGTATCACAATGTTTCAAACTATATAGTAACTATATAGCGACTATATAGATTCTTGGAATCTATATAGGCACTATATAGTTACTATATATTATGAAAGATTGTGCTGCTAGGGTTGGGTTCAATTCCTAGAGCTGAGAATTTCGAATGTATCACACTATATCTAGTCACTCAACAAATTTAGGTCATCATTTTATTTTAATATTACAATTAACCTAGTTTTAATATGTTTTTAAAATGTCAATGTCAATTTAGGTCATAATTTTAATTTTTAATTTTATACTATATTTATATATATTGAAGGAAACAATAAAAGAGTGTGTCATCTGCTGGAATTAAAAATTTATAATTCCAGCAGAAGACACACTTTTTCATTGTTTCCTTCAATTTGTAAAAATTCTGCTACTCTCGGCTTTCAATTTAACTATATATAATTCCGTATATAGTATTCCTACCTCGAGGTCTTCATAAATTAGAGTCTTTTCTGCTAGAATATAAAAATATATATACTTTTACTTTATCAATTCTAGATGAAATCCTGCCTATGTCATAGAACAATGAAATATGAAATTTAAGTTAGACAAGGGCTGGCAATAATTTAGCAAGATTATGGGTCAAATAGATCTAATGGAAACCGCTATATGGTTTAAAATTTGAGAAGGTGAATTTATGTAGACCCACCGTATATTTATTTTTCTATTCTCGACATTCTTTGAAAAAATTAAAATTTGAATATGAATTTGATTATAGAAAAGTTAGAAATTTTATATAGTAAAAGTTTATTTAAGAAAAACAATACAGAGAGCCTTATCAAAGATTCATTTGACAGGATTTTCTTATGAGAGTTTTTAAATATTTTTTAAAATTAAAGAACTTTAAATTACAAATTTTAATTTTTCCTGACAATCCACTTTAAAAATAATTCAAATATGTTGTTGCAGAGCAAAGGGAAAAATAAATCCTATCACCATCTAAAGAGCTTCATCTCAGATGTACCAGGTCCCTGCGAGAAGTTTTTTAAATGTCAAAATGTCTTCGTGAATTCCCGCTAGTGAACGGGTTCTTTCGGCTGGGCACGGTCACGACAATACGTTCTTTAATTATAGTATAGATTCTATTAATTAAGTAATTTTTACACTTTCAGCAGAAGAACATATAGAGCGGGTGGCGTATGATTATTAATTGTAAATACAAAAAAGAAGAAATGTGAAATGTGAGTCAGGATTAATCCTGGCTCTCTCATCCACCCGCTCTGAATCTGAATTTATTTGTTCTGAAGCTGAAAGTGTGAAGTTTGTGTAATGAACTTTTATCTTTGTAAGAGGCGGCCCGCTCCTCGGAGGCCTAATAAACAAAATAGACAGATCTTCGATGTAATTCGAAAAGGGTTTTCTATCCCTCAGAAATCGAACCTAAGAGCCAAATCGTTATTCGGTCTATTGACTATTTCTTAAGACAAATTTATATCGAACTAGCTGAAGCCTCTAGTACCTACTGTTAGAATTTTCAAAAAACGCAATTTCTTTAGAATTCGACCCACTTAGTTCTCTGTGTCAAATATTGAATTATATATAATATAATATATGTATTCTATAATCTTATAAAAATATTCTCATGCAGTAATATATTTTTAATATGAACTCTTTCTACGATTCTATCTATAAAAAACTAAAAGCTCATAAGCATAGCATTTTAATAAGTTCTTCAGTCGATATCAAGTATCAATATTAAATCTTTTTTATTACCAGTCCAAAGTTTCTTAATTATGCTTTCCTAATAAAATAACATCATAAAAATCCTTCTTCAACGAAAACCCAGATTAAACTTTTAGGGGCTTGAAACTTCTCATATATTTTTATTTGTAATTATTCAAGAAAAGAGCTTTGGCAACTTTTTTTTTTCATTTTTTTTTTTTTTTTTTTGAATTTTCTCTTAATGATATTGAAGAAGGTGATATTGAGGGATCCCCACGGGAAATCCGTTTTTCTTAACCAATCTATACCATAATTGCTTTTAACAAAAAGCCAGGGTTTGAGGGTATAACCCGCACATTTCTTTTCAACTTATTTATTAGAGAATAATTAAAATGATTGAAAATTTAAAACGCTTTGAAAGAAATTAGTCTTCTTTCACAATTAGGTTTTTAAACTACAGAATAATGAGGAGGTCTAGAAGAAGAGAACCTCCCACGTCCCCTTTCTCCCCACATACACCCCTTTTTTGGAGGGGTTGGTTGAGCGTATTAGATTTTAAATATAAGAGAAAATATGTTTATTCTAACGAGATTAAAATGGCCGAAAGGGAGGGAATATTTTTAACGCATTTTCAAGCCCGGGTTAATTTTAGACTTAGATTATACATTATAAAAAAAATTCTTTGTCCGGCCCAGAATGGATATGGATGTTTTATCAGTTCATGCATTTTTAATCAGTTTAAAAATTCCAACACGTTTTGCTAATTCATCTAATTCAATATCCTGTATGAATGTATATGGAGGAATTAAAATTGAGCCTTGTAAAAAAAGAATTGATTTATTCAATCCAAGCCAGAACATTTGATTTCAATTTGCAATATAAAACTTTAGGCGTTAGAGGAAAGGAATGAATGTTGAGAAGTACAGAAGTTTAAATGAAATTCGTCTTTGATCTTATATTCGTATAGCTATATATATGTATTTTCATAAATTCAGGAGGATTTTTAAATTTTCACATTATTATCCGTTATTTCAAATATTTCTATATAAACATTTTTTGTTTTGAAAAGTATATTGGTTCTCGAAATGAAATAAAATTCTTTCATAGTGTCAAGAAGGAATTAAAATGAATTATTTTTCCGCAAAGAGCGCGGATAGGTTTGAAGTCCCTGCCTGGTATATCTGCCAGTTTAAGCTTGTCAAAGATCAGTCCAGACGAGTTTTAGTCAAATAAAAATTGTTCTCGCTGAGGAACTATTAAAATAGAATTAATACAAAAAAAATGAATAAATGAAGATGATTCGGGAATCTTTGGACTAATCCATTTCTAAGAACTCTTCAATATATAAGATCGGAAATAACTTAAGTGCTATAGACAAGTCATAGCTTGCTTATAGCAATAGAATCAGGAGAAATTTAAGATTTTCTTATAGAACAGCCTGATTCTTTGTGGAAGATGTTCGATTTCAATCTCAGGGACTGTGGAATTGAAGTCATAAGAATTAATTTCTGACTCCTACCCTCACTCACACAAAGCAATATCCGTTTGGTGCGAAGGTCCCAAAATATATTTTTTAAAAATCTAATGCTAAATTTGAAAAATAACGAAATTGATTCAGTATTCGATGAAATTTGCAAAAAAAAGCGAAAATTAAAATAAAATTTCATAAAATGAAGGATACATTTTTGCAGTTTCCCCTGGTTGAAAAATCACCAACCACCACTGATATATATATATATTCAAAATTATAAGCATTCAGAAATTATTTCATTTTCTTTAATGCAATACAAAATAAATTAACTTTCTCTTTTTTTTCGCTGGGGTGCGCCACCCTTTTATCCAGACAAGGGGTGCTGATAAAAAAAGTCGTCGGTGTAATTGATATCGTTTTAGCCGGTTGTATCTCTGCCAACCTATTCTTTATTGAGGTATATGAGGGCTGGCGGGCCCAGGGGGTGCAGATTAGTTTGAACTAAGAAAAAGGAAAAGGGGATTTCTACAGAGTGTAATTGCCGTGACGACTGTCGATAACGTCCCCCAAATGGTTACCCCCCTTTACATGGGCTTTCGTGATTGCTCTTTTATTACTTAAAATGCTTTAATCTTTTTTTTCAACCCTTAAATGACCGACTTCCTGTTCCGTTCTCTTGATGAAAGCAATATAATAATTTCATTAATTTCAAAAGAAAAAAATAATTCAAAGAATTAATTAATTGTTTTTTTTTCGAAACTTTTGTGATGTCTTGAAAATTTTTCGTATGTACACAGTATTTCAATCAATGTTTAAACTATTATTTCAATAAAATGAAGACGTGCCTGGTTTTTTTTTTGGCTTTTCGGCCTTTTTAGTCATAAATCAATTTACGATACTATTTATATATTTTTAAAATGGTTGCCTTTCTTCTTTTACTTTAAATTATGTGGGATTTTGTTTCGAAGCTTTTTTGCCAGTTTCCTTAACTCTAAGATTCTTTTAGACTACTTAAGGTAAAATAGAAAATCGCTTATAATAAATAATTTTTCAATCTAATGACGAGGTTTCATTTCGACTTTTCATTCTCTGATTTCAAACAATATGATCAAATTTTCTCCCTCCGTTAGTTAATGGAAGGTTCTTTCAAGATCTATAAGGGTATCATCTTTTTATTGAGCCCTTTCTTGCATTCAGTCACTAAAAAAAAGAGTATAAATAATTGAAGTCCATAAAATTATTTTGCTTAATTAAAGACGTTTCGACTTTCAATTCTAGGATTTCATGTAATAAAAGAAATAATCAGAATAATTTTAAGTTAATGTTTAATAAATTATGTTGAAGAGAAAGTTTGATATTTATAGCCAAACCAAAGAAAATTAAGATATTTAAATAAAATTTAACCGAAATGTTGTAGTGAGAATCTTTGTATTCTTAGCTTTGCTGCTATCACTTTCCTTTTTAAATAATAATAGAAATAGTTCAATTGCCTAAAATTATTAAGCTTATTGACATTTCGGCTTTTAATTCCGCGATTTCATTTTATAATATATATAGATAAATGGCTAAAAATATTTGATTTATTCAAGAGATTTCGGTTTTTAATTATTGATCTCAAGTGTTAGTAGTCATAACTTCACGGGTTTCGGCTTGTAATTCTCCGATTTCAACTAATACTATAATATATAATTTTAATAAAAAAATACAAATGTTTTTAAGGTTTTTTTTTTTAAAGATTTCTATTTTTTTTTATTATCAAAAAACAATAAATAATTAATTTTTCCTTTTCTATATAATTTTATCCAGTCCATAGATTTTAACAGACCAGGCAAAATAATTTTACCTTTTTATAGTAATTTCCCCTTGACTTGTTCCAACCCGGAATTAAAAACTAATATATCTGTAAAATAGAAAAAAAAATATACCTTTAGATTTCATCAGTTCAGATTTAGGTAGACGGATTTAGATATTTAGAACCATATTTAAAAATCTTTGGTATTAATTAAAATTAAACAATAAAAAGTCTGTGTCTGAGTTTTTTTCGTAAAGAAATATCAAATCCAGAACGAGTTAGGAGTAATTAAGAGTTTCCCTTATTGTTATAAGCTTAATTATTTTAAAAATAAAAACAAAAATAGGAATTTAGATTTCAAATAAAATCTAGATGTTTGATGGTAAATTAATGAAGAAATAAACAGGGAGTGAAGCGTTGGGGTTTAAAGTTTAACGAGATTATAAGAGAAAACAAAATAAATTTTGCATTCTTAAAATATGACTTTGTAATTAGAAAATTATGAATTCGTCCAGTGATGTGAAATAGAAAACAAATTCATGGAGAAATTAAATGATTTATTAAATTAATATATTCTTTTAATTAGTATTAACTTAGAGAAAAATAACAGGATTTACTAAAGAATAATGATAAAATTTATAAGGAGTGCAGAATTATTATTATTTTAATGATATGATGCGAGAAGTTCACTAAGAGCCGGTTGTATGTCGCAAAGTAAATGGTTTTCACCACTAAGAAACGGTAGATGGTAAATGGAGCCACTGGGATGGCCAATCAGAACCTTAGAATTGTAAAGTCTTTGTTAAAGTTGACAAAGGGTAAAACCTTAGAATTCAGCTTGTGCCCGGCGGGATGGCCAATCAGATAAAAGTGCGTGTCATCGGGATGGCCAATCAGATGAAAGTGCGTGTCATCTGATTGGCTATCTGGCAGGGAACAAGGTGAATTCTAAGGTTTTACTTTTTGTTAACTTTAACAAAGACTTTACAAGCCGACATACAACTGGCCCTTAAACAGTTGAAGATTGGAGATCCCGGGATATACTGTGACAGAAAGCGAGTTCTAGTTTCTAGAAATCATAGGGATAAACGATTTGACGAAAGCATTGCTTCGATTCTTAAGGGCTTTTGAGTGTTCGTGTTTCCTACAAAATAGGTTTTAGGGTGGATTATTGAATTCAACTCGTCTAAACAAATACCATGGTAGTATCTATAATACAGGGATTTAGTACAGTAATGATATCTTAAGCCGGTATCAATAGTAAATTAACTCGATTTTCTGCTTATTCGCGTTTGTAAATGTGGAAAACGCGGATAAAAATAATTTTCAAGCATGCATTTTTTTCTGTGTATTTGTCTGAATCAGAATACTCGCATTAACGGAAGACTAGACAGATGAAGAAAGTTTTTCCTGATGTTAAAGTGTTTGTATTTCTTAAACAAAGAGTTAATTAAATTTCGGACTTTCTAGCTTAAGAACTTTAGACTCAATAATCCAGAATAAAATATTTTTTTTTGGAACATAATTTTTAAATTTTATTTATTAGAATTTGTGCATCGAGTCAACACTCCCTACCCATGTCTCTGTATTTTTTTTTTTAATTGTGTGAAAATAGAATGTCAAGAGTAAAATCGAATTGTTAATTGGGGATCTTTCGAACGGTTGTTGCCAATGAGATAAATTTGGCAGACACGTATTTATTAATAAACTGAACATTTGTTAAATTATAATTCAATTCTTAGATGACAAAAAATTCGGAATTACCAAACTTTACAGAATCTATACCGAGTCTTGAATAGGTGAAACAATTTTCATTCATTTACGAGTACTTATAAGAATTTTTTGACTATTCATGCTTAGAAATGTCTGAAATAAGGAGAAAAATCATTATTTATGTTTGTTTAAATTTTCGTGAAAAAATTTGAATTCGATGTTTCTTTCAATCTTACCAGGTACCTTTAATTTAAAAAATTGAGTATATATATATATATATATATATATATATATATATGTGTGTGTGTGTGTGTGTGAGTGTGTGTGTGTGTGTGATTAAAACCACAAGTAACTTAGATTTTTTATATAATTTTTAATTTTTCTTATTTATTTTAAATTTATATTCCTAAACAATGCCCGGAAAATACTTATCGGTTTTTAATATAAGCAAGCTGGTTGAAAATGAAAAGGGACAATTTCGCTTATAATACTTCAATTAATTAGCTCCGTTTTCATGAAAATGACAAAGATAATTCATACAAGACTTGCCATTTAATGTCTATTAAAATTTTCATTATAATTTTAATTAAATTAATTCTACTCGAGCGAGGTGTATTGATATTAATACCCTTGAATGTAGTATAAATACAAGTATCTATCGATCATCCGATTCAGCTGCTGTTTGTTAAAATCATGGCCAAATTTATTATCCCAAACTGGAACCCTTCTAATGAGACATGGGCGACAGCCAAAATTAATTAGCTGATCTTCCTCTCGCGTTTTAAAAAGGAAAATGTTTACTCAATTATTCATCCATGTCGACTGTTCTTTCTTTCTTTCTTTCTTTTTCTTTGACCGAGAAAGTTTTTGCAACGTTTTGCCTATCGCGCCTTTTCTCTCGTCGCGAAACTTATAATATTTGAAATTATAAATAAATCTAAGCAGAAGGCGGAGCCACAACGACAGCGGAATGTAAATCTGGCCTTAATGAGAAATGTCTAACTTGTTTGATTTAATCCTGCACACTCGGGTGGATTTTCGAATGGGCTTGGGGGTTCTGGGCTGGCTGGCTGGCTGCTTGCTGAATGGGTGCTGGAAACGAGGAAAAAAGGAAGAGGAGTATAATTGCTGAGCGCGCCAAGCTGGAATTTATATTTCAATCAACGCAATTTCAAACAACGAATTAAGATCTAGCATATAAAATTGCTTTTCTATTTTAAATACGAAGATAATTGGCCATATGGTTTTGTAATTTAAATAAGCCGTGTCGGTCCAGCTAAGGGGCCATTAATAAAATATGTTCGCAACCAGGGGGGGGGGGGTATTTCTTAACGTGATATGTCACAAGGGGGGGAGAGGGTCTAAGGAAACGCAACGTTTGCACTTAAGGTAGTTCTTTCACAAATGCAAAAATTCAAGAAGTCTTTGAAATTTGGAATATAAGTCATTAAAACCATAATACACATACTGTTAAAATTTGAAGACGATTTACCACACCAATCATGAAATAAATGCAATTAAAAATGACATTTTTAACATAGAGTAGATAGGAAAAGGGTGGGGATATGATAATTATTTTATTTTTTTCATTGAAGGACTTTCACCATCTTGATGAAAAACTAATATGTGTTAGAGTAATATATTCGGAGTAACTTAAAAAAAAATCGAAATTACTTACCACGTAGTTTTGATAAAAAACAAAAAAAACAAAACATATTTGGCCGACTATTTTTAGTGGAGGGGATATAAGCACAATGGTTTGGAAACGACCGGCAAGTAGGTGTGTATCTATATAGACATTTCGTAGTGTGAGTGGACAGTCAGGTAAAGAAAAAATACCCTAAAATTTTAGTTCCTTTCATATTTATAGAATGGTTAAGAGGCTAAAACTTTTGGCGTGGATTGTTGCGAAAGAACCTCCTTAATCAATTTAATTTTAATTTTTTTCTAAACTTATCATAAACAAATGGGAGGTCTAGCTTTTGTGACGTTATATTTGTTAAGAGGGTCCCACAAAATGTAATGCAGAGTGACGAAGGGGGTGTGTAACAAGGCGAAATTTTGCGTGACGTATTTTATGAATAACCCCTAAGGGTTCCGTGCATTATCTCTTCCAAATTACTGAGATATTAAATTAGTTCTTATTTTTCTTTGATAAAGAGTGAATGAATGAGTTTGTGGAATTTTTACATAACTTACCTACCTATTTGGAGATATAAACTCAAAACATATATTTGTTGTATTTTTTGTGAAACCTACCTTGAGATTTTAATTACTTTTTTTTATTTATAAATTATATTACAAGTTAAATTGGTATTGTTATCCTCCATGTTGAAATTTTTTCTTATGTGGGTGGTTATTGGAAATTTAGACTTAAAATAAATTGGAAGTTAGATTTTTAAAATGTTGCTAAGTTTCGCCGTATATTTTATAAATTTTTAAGCTTAACCTCTTCGTAATAAAATATATATATGTTGCAATAAAAATCGGTTTTTTAATAAGAAAAGGTTCTTACTAGCTAAAATGCGTTTCACTAAATACCTTTGTGGCAACTAGAATTTACTGATGTTGGTTGAATTTGGTCCAAAGGCCTAAAATCGTTATTGTGTTTATTTTCAAAATATTTTTAAACGAAAATATCAAAAATTACATCTTTATTAGAAGCAAAGTTGTAGGGAATGTGATTTTTGACATTTTCGTTCAAAAAATTTTGAAAATAAACATATAAAATGAGGTGGAAGGTCAAAAATGAAGATTGTAGAGTTTTGGACCAAACTCAGCCAACATCAGTAAATTCTAGTTCCCAGAAAGCTATTCAGTGAAACGCGTTACTAAAACGGATTTTTACTGCAACATAGGTATATCATATTAAGAAGAGGTTAAGCTTAAAAATTTATAAAATATATGGCGAAACGTAGACCATATATCGATCAGAATTAAAACAATTAACACAGCAGAATACATATTTTCTTTAAAAAAACAACACACAATCCTCAACAAGGCTTAACTAATACAAGTTACATTATTAATGAATAAGTACCTGGAGGGACCGAGCGATGCTCGGTAACTTCTTCCTTCAGTTAAAACCTTTATTTTAATATTATTTTTAATTTAAAATTCTGATAAAAAGGTCGATTTTTATTTGAGAGCCGTTTTCAAATCAAAAAAAAATACAAATATATATAGTATTCGCCCACTGTACCCCCCACCCCCCACCCCGCTTGACCCCACCCCCGAAACCTCGCTCTACCCCCGGATCCCCCACCACTGCACCCCACCTCCTGCACCTGTTTTGATTCAACCATATGATTCATTTTTATTCTTCCAATTGTTAATAAATAAAACCTATCAAAATGTGTTGTTTTTTCAGAAAATTGAGACCTGCTTTTGCGAAATATATTTTTAAATAAATTCTTGATTATTTTTTATTCTATTAAATAAATAAAATTCTTTATAAAAACAATTATAAAACGTTTATTAATATTTCTAACGTTTAGGTTGAACAAAATATGTTAAAAACCACAATCACAATACTTCTTCAAGGCCTTTGAGAATAAAGAATTTACCCTACCCATTGTCTGCCTGAGCACAAAAGAAAAAGGGAAACCTTTTTTTAAAACCCTAAGAATGGGATTTGTCTACCTGAGAATAATTAATTTGATTACGAAAAAAACCCATCAAAAACAATTTTGTCGAAGATGAGACCGTGACAGATCGAATTGTCACACCAAAAACTCCCTAACTCGTGAATTTCATCAAAATCGGAGAGTCGTTTTCAAAATAGAACCAAGATACAAATATATATACAAACAAATAAATATATATTAAATATATATACAAATAAATATACAATTTTTGCTCGTTTAATAAGAGTAGATAATATATAGATTATATTACAAGGTTTTCTATTATACAATATATTCCAAATTAAACAGACTACAATCAAGTTGATTTTTCTTCAAATCCCAATGCAAATATCTCTTCTCCTCAAGCAGTGTATTTCTAATATTTTTGTCTCTGATGAGAAACTTGTGAAAGCAAACGTGTTATTTCTATAAGCGTGGCTGTGTTTATTTGCTTAGGCCGGGTGTGTTGTTTGCAGAGTGCGTAGGTTAACTCCGGGATCGACAGCAGTCGTGTCAGGTGTCGCGGCTGTTTGCAGGCACAGGGGCTCAAAACTTGCCAGGGTTTTAGCAAACTTGCAAACCCCCAAAACCCCAACCACCACCTGCAACTCCACGGGGCTTACACTCACCCAAGGTGTCTTTGAATATAAATGACCATTAATGAATGGCTGCTTGAAAATATCCCTTCTCGCTCCTTTGGCTTCATATATCGCACCTCTCGGGTACACGTAAGAGATAGAAAGAGAAAGTAAATGTGCGATGAAGTGAGAAAGAGACACTTCAATTTGTTAGATTCCCAGATTTCCATCATTGGAGATGTTTTAATTATTCATTAAAGTGTTACGGCGAGGAAAATCATTGGAACCTCTCGTTAATTTTAATTAAATTTAATGATGAAATTCTTAAACACTTTAAAAGGAAGCATTTGGTGTTTGAAAAAAAATAAGAAAACAATTAACATCGTTAATTATCAAAATAACGCACAATTATTATTTAACTTTGAAAATATTTATGATTTTTTATTTTTCACCAATGATGAATTATTCAGTGGAAATTTTCTTAATTATGTATAAAAGAGGTGAACCGATTAAGAGGTAACGAAATGTTAATTTTGAA
Source organism: Forficula auricularia (assembly GCA_024734495.1). Classification (NCBI taxonomy): domain Eukaryota; kingdom Metazoa; phylum Arthropoda; class Insecta; order Dermaptera; family Forficulidae; genus Forficula; species Forficula auricularia. The sequence continues at coordinate 517,398 of JALMQS010000819.1, read as the reverse complement.
TATTTTAATATTCATTGAATTGTTATTTATTATTATAGAGATTCTACTTTTACTTGTACTTTTCCGATTACTAATTTTTAAATTTGCAGCATATTTATATTCAAAGCGAATGGTTTGATGAGAATGTAAAGATTGGTTCCTTGTTTGGGGCTTGTACTAATGATAACTCGACACTCGTCATTAAATTAAAAATTGAATTTAATTATCATAGCAAAGTTTTGGTTTAAACGAAAGTAAAATGAAATTGAAAAAGAAAATAATAACTTTTTTTAGATTATTTTTCATTTTCTAAAAAAATACTAACATTTTTGAAGTGAAACTTCTTTAACGACGTATCTGTTTGAATTATTTTGTTACAATAAAGGAGAAATATGACCTATTAGAGGGGATATAAAAGACAAGCCTTTATTTTAAAATAATTTAAATTTTCCTAATTTTAATAAATTTTAGTGGGTTTTAAAAGAATAATTTAAATTTTCTAATTGTAATAAATTTTATTTGTCATGAGCTATTAGTGGGTTTTAAAATTAAAGTTTTACTTCCCCCGTGAGCTTATGTGGATGAGGATCACAATTTTTTTTTTTTAATTGCTGTATTTATCAAAAATGATATAATTTTTGTTGTTTAAAAATGTATAAAAATTGTATACTTGTGGAATAAGTTAACATAAAGAGAGTAATTAAATTTGATTGCTGGCCTCTGTCTTTTTTATTAATGAATTAAAAATTTCATCTGAGTAATTTTTACTTGAAACAATGTTTTTTTAATTCAATTTTAATATTAATTTCAATTTTTTAAGAAGAGTTTCTTTAAAAATTCAGAACCCTATTATTGTCGATAAAATACCTATCTGTTTGTACATTAGTCAGAGCTTTGTAGCTCGTATAATAAATAGGATACTAACTTAAAATATACATTAATCGAATAATTATTTTTCATTTTTTATTTTAATTATCTTGAGAAAAAAATGATTTTTTCTGAATTTTTGATCTGGAAGTTCTGAAACTAGAAAAAAAAAACAAAGCAATTTTTTCTCTACGTTTCAGACATTTTTAAATATAATGAGCAATTTTTTTGCGTGAATTCAATTCTAGGACCGCTTGGAAGATAGTCACCTCGTAATTAAAATGATATAATATATTAGTTATAAAATTCTTCCAGAACTTTTTTTTTTTTATTGTCACCGGGAACAAAGCCCATTTAGACAGCACATAAGTAAAGTCTTAGTAGGGTTAGTGAGGAGCCGAGTTTTTAGCCGGTAAACATTTTTATTTCACAGCCAGGATTGAACCCCGGCCTTCCGCTCCAACATCATCATAATCGATCGATGCCGAAGCGAGGCCAGCGCGTTATCCGGCTCGGCTAACCCGACTCCATAAATAAAGTTAAACTTAAAATATATTAATCTATAAAAAAAAAATTCTACAATTATTAAATTATATGGTAAAAAGTGATAATGTAACGTCACAATACAGAGGGGGCCAATGAAAATAATAATAAAATAATGGCTAAGTCATTCACTTTTCGTATAGTACCTATAGCTATTCATTTATTACGAAAATAATTTTAAAATTAAAAATGTGTTTAGCTTTTATGATAGTCCATTTGTCTCCTTTTGTCTAAATTGATTCATGAATTGATCCTTCTCTTCATAATAAGAAGCATCTCTTTTTCTTCCGCAATCTTTTCTTTTACTTAAAGATGATGCTATTCTGTTTAAGAAATATCTTTGTCCCTAAAATTTATTTATTTATTGTCACCGGGAACAAAGTCCATTTAGACAGCACATGAGTAAAGTCTTAGTAGGGTTAGTGAGGGAGCCGAGTTTTTAGCCGGTAGACATTTTTATTTCCCAGCCAGGATTGAACCCCGGCCTTCCGCTCCAACATCATCATAATCGATCGATGCCAAAGCGCGTTAGCCAGCGCGTTAGCCGGCTCGGCTAACTCGAATCTCCTTCCAGAACTTAAGTGATTTAATTTTTAAATTATTTTTAAATTTTAAGGTTTTTTTAGTCACAAACTAATAAAAGACAATAATTTGATTTAATTATTATTGTTTATTTTATTAATTCACTTACCGTTTTCGGTCACCACTGGTTGACTATCTTCAATAGTACTAAAATTTGAAAAATGAAATTGTTTTAATAGAAATTGACGAAATTTTTCATTTTTCAAATTTTAGTACTTCTGAAGATGGTCAACCAGTGGTGAACGAAACTGTTTAGTGAATTAATAAAATAAATAATAATAATTAAATAAAATTGTCTTTTATTAGTTTGTGACTAAAAAAACCTTAAAATTGAAAAATAGACCAGTGGATCTCAAACTTTTTCAAGTCCTATAAAAAATTGTAGGCGCATTATAAGCTAATAAATATATAAAGTGGCGAATTTAGCTTCCCTAGGTCCCGTTTTTGCTTTAATTATAAACAAAGATATAATTTCCGAAGATTAAAAATAATTTATTTTGAGATTTATTAATTTAGATATATAATATTAAATTTCTTAAACAATAAATAATTTTTATGATAATCATATGTCACATAAATTCCAAGCAAAACTAAGCCAAATCGATTTTTAAATATTAATCGCTATTTAAACTTTAGTCTCTAAAATTTTAGCGCCCCTAAAATTCTTCTATCCGAGGCCTGGGCTCACGGGGCTAAGCGTATAAATCCATGACTGAATATATAAGTAAAATATAATTTTAATAATAACCCCACATTTCTATCATTCTAGGGAGCACCTATAAATGTCACCGAACACACCCTTTGAGAACCACTGTATCAGACTAATCAATTAGATGTTTTTGAATCCTAACTAGAGAATAATACTGTATATAATGCTTTTCTATTTATGCTTCATAACAAATTATTCAAAGAATCAACTTATTAAATAAATTATTCAAATGATTTCCTTTTCTTGGATAATTTCATTTGCCGGGCGTAATATATTACCGGATATGTCTATTGGGATTGGTGCATTAAGCCGCAAAACATATACCAATGCGTGGGTGTGCGTATCTGTGAGGCCCGAATGCTGTTTCACTTGGCTATCAAGTACAAATGCATGACGGGCTAGATGTGTCGTCGACTCTCAGCGGCCGTGTTTCTGCGGTTTGCGGTCCAATCTGCATACACGCATATCCAGTGGTAAATGTAGAAAGGCACTCTATTTCACTACGTATTGGAAAAACAACCATGATAATATCTAATTTATGCAGGCTTAAAGGCTTACCAGTATCAAGACTAATTTTATTAAATTTTTAATCAGTTATATATGGGGAATACGATTACTTCATACTTTTAGAAATGCAATAAGTTGTTTCCAAAGAAAATTGAAAAAAATATAAAAGTTAAATTTAAAAACTGTCTACAAAATTTGTGAAACTATATATGGTATAGTATAGTTATCAGAGAGTTTTTAGAAATAATTCTTTAATTGATAAGATTTAGTTTGTCCCATAATAGTAGAGTTGATGATTCTTAAGGAAAAATAAATGAAAGTGTTCTCTGCTTAGTGCAAACAAATATATAATTTAAAAATATACGTGATAGTGTATAGCGAGGGGTGAACCAAGATTGGAATTAGGTGTACACGTCTTTAGAATTATGTGGAATTATTTTGGAATTCATTAGATAATGTCCCTACATCTATTGTCTTCTACTTGGAAATGAAAATAGAAGTGGAAGTAGGTGTACATGATATTAGGTCGCGGTTCACACCTCGGTGTATAGTATACTATTTCTCACGGACCTCTTTAGTTTTAGCATAGAAAATCAAAAAGATTTTGTTTTGCCGTGAGTAGCAGAGCTGTTGATTCATAAAGAGAAATCAATCAAATTGTCCTCTGCTTGATGCAAATAAACATATATAAGTACGTATATATATAACAAATATAAATTAGTATAATACTCCTATAATATATAAGTATAATTTATTTGTTAGAGATTATAGATGATGAAGATCCAATTTTCGATATGTTAGTAGATATAATTAATTTTTTTTTCATCTTTCTGACTAAAATTTTATTTATACCTTTATAAACCTTAGGTTATTAAGATGAAAAGTATTACTTGTTCTTTCTGTATTATATATGGGGCATTCCATGTCAAATCGTACGGTTTAAAAAACTTTAATTTTTGATTTCCTTAGTTAAAAACATTCTTTAGTATCCATCAAAAAAACTCTTCCTGGTAAATTTTGAAATGTTCCATCACCAGTTTAAAAGATATCGAATTTCGGTCATAACTTCTTCAAAAATGGTCCAAATTCAAAATTTTTGTTTTTTACATACTTTTTATAAAATATACAAAAAATTATTTAAAGTGTTTTTATATGGGATTTTTGAGTTTGAAAATTCTAATCTTGTTTTTGAAACTACATATGTACTCTTCGATTTTTTTGATAATTTTTTCTTTTAAACTTTCATTTATTCTACAAATTTTAAGACCGGGTTGATATCGGGCCTATGGTAATTACTATTTTTTCAGATTTTTTAAAATTTCTAAAACATTTAATTCGCTATTAACCATTATTAAAATCACCTTTTGGTATTGAGTTCTCTTTTTTTACTTATTTTGAATTGATTTTTATCGTTAACAGGTGTTTAAAATAAATAATTAGTATTTTTGTTTGTTGAAAAAAATCAAAATCAAAAATCGAAAAAATAGTAATTATTTTAGGCAACTATCAACGCGGTCTTAAAATTTGTAGAATTAATAGAAGTTTAAAACAAAAAATTATCAAAAAAATCGAAGAGTATATAACAGTTTCAAAAACATGAATAAAATTTTCAAACTCAAAAATCGCATATAAAAACACTTTAAATTTTTTTTTTGTATTTTTTTCTAAAAAGTAGGTATGTAAAAAAACAAAAATTCAAAAAAAAAAAAAAAAAAAAAAAATTGAATTTGGAACATTTTTGAAGAAGTTATGAGCGAAAACCGAAATTTGATATCTTTTAAACTGGTCATCAAAAAAATTTTAAAATTTACCAGAAAGAGTTTTTTGATGGATACTAAAAAAGGTCAAAAAATGACGGAAATCAAAATTTTTTCATACCTTCCGATTTGGGGTGGAATGCTCCATATACATATATTAAATATAGTAGAGTAGTAAAATGTTGAATTTAAATGAAGTGACAGCCAAGAATATTGAAAAGAAACAAATTCCAAATAAAATAATCATTTATTGTAGTGTCATTTCTATTTTTTTTTCATTTCGGAGGATCTTTTCACCTTCTTCAAGATTTTAAATAGTTAATGAAGGAAGCATGTAACCAACGAATTCTTGTATCCTCTATCAGGTTTTTTTTTCTTAGTTGTATAGCCTACTCTGTCATGAATGGAATTTTTTAGAGAATACTTCTATAATACATTGAATACAAATTTTCAATCAAATCATCCCCCGTTACGATACAATGAACACTTGTTTAAAAATGACAGGATTTCATTAAATATAATCTGTATACAGAGAGACAGTAATGTCGAATGAAAGCTCCCAGTAACATGGTCTGGAATATGACAGCAAAGGGGGCGATGAGGGGGATACTTTGATCTCAAATTTGAATAATGCAATTACACCACATAGAACACTCTTTGCCACCTCTACCTTTATCTAGATGAGAGAGATATGTGTATAGAAAGTCACCTTTCTAATTCGTCATCTTCCTTTGAACTTTCGACCAAAATGATTTTGCCAATAGTGTTTATCGCTCCCTCTCTCTCCAAGGCGCAAATCTTATAAGACTTAATTAATCAGATTACAGTTTATGATGATAGGATGTGAGAAATAATTTCTGTTTGAGAGTTGAGAAAAATTTGCCAAGATGGAATTTTTTTCCTCTCGTCTCGCGAATTTGAGCAGCAGCCGCTTTACTGAGTAACTAAATAAGTAGATTAAATTCGAGTTTGTTGCAAAGTCCTCCCACCTCTCTGGAAACTGCTTTTTACATCCATTCTCACGAGGGTGTGTGTGGTTGTATGTGTCTACCTATTCCATTTCCAAAAACCCTTTCTCCATTACCTTGGAAACCCTTCTTAATTCTTGATGTAAGAGAGCGAGTATTTTGGCTTATACTGCATATGAGTTTTCAAATACAAATTAGGGATTGTTTTTGACTAAAAATAGAAAAATCATTTCCAACCATTATTCTACTTAAAATCGGTAAAATCATTTTATCTAACGAACAACTAAATTTACTATATTAATAAATGATGACATACCTACCTCAATACCCATTGGAAAACTTTTAATCATCAAACTAGTAAAGGAAGTTCATAAAATATATGAAATTAATAATGTACGTACCTACTTCTAATAAATACATGCACTTAAAATTGTGCGAATTCATTAAGCTGGATTATGTGTACATTTTTTTAAATATAAATCTGCCTTTATAAATACTAATATATTCAGATTTTGAAAATAATAATTAATATTTATCGAGAAGTTTCGGCTTAAGCCACATATAATGCATATTTTTAAAGATAATATCTCAACAGAATGTAGGACGTTTTGACAGCCATTTCTGGAGACCACAAGTACGATCTTGAAAACTGGAATAATCTCTGTCTTTTAGTAAACTTCTTCCATAGCACTTGAAAATTACTCCAAAAATAGATGTCGAAACTTCAAGCATTCTGATGCGAATTTCACATTAAAAATACAATCTTGGAGGTGTAAGCCAAAACTATTAAAATTCTTCAATACACTTGAAAATAATTCTAGAAATAGGTGCGAAACTTCAAGCATTCTGATGCGATTTTCTCATTAAGGTAGTTGTTTCGCGACAATACTAGGAAAAAGTTAATGCTAGAGTATATAGAACAGACGATAAGGATTCATAAATAATAAGCCCAAAACTTTTTGCTGATTATGTACCACTACTATCCAATCCCGTGCTCGTTTGACAAATCTGGCAATATTGTCTGAGGTTGAATATTTTTTATCATAGAAATGACAGATAAAATATATTATAAAGGTCAATTTATTAAACAAAAAGTTCTTAATAAACGAATAAAAGCTGTTGCGACAATGTCTGAAGCAAAAAAACGTCTAAAAAAGTACTAAACTTAATCCACTTTTTAGGTTAAATATATGCGTTGTTGGCAGCTTGTTTGAAGTGTAAATTTTTTATTATTTATTCATTATTGTCTAAGAAACTATGCTGTAACTATGAATTAAAATTTTGTTAAAAAATGTATTAGTTATAGATCAAGAGTCCACGACTGCCAGACCTTCGTTATTTTATAAAAGCTGAAAGTTTTTCTGTGCATGTCCCCTATACAGGTAAGAACGACCAGCGACTATAGAGTTTGGGTTGTGGTTACTTTGGCAGGTAACAGGTAATAAAGGTGTATAAAATAGTACTTTAAATTCGTTAAAGTTTAAAGCTCAATTTTTTTATATTTTCTCGGGATAACTTTAGAAATCTCGTCATCCATTGCCGGACACTTATGACAGTTGCTACCCCCTGCCAGACACCCCTAAACTTTAAGAAACTCAAGCTTGAGTGGTTTGCCATAAAAGAATTTAGTCTTTTTGATTTTAAGTCGATTCTTCCACGTTTTCAGTAGAAGTTGTCATTAATAGTCAAAACAACAAAAATGGAATGCAATCACTAATATTTGATTTATAATCATTTAAATAACTCAGTAAATAAAAAAATAAAAAAAATGGTTTAATATAAAAATATTCAAATAATATAGACGAGGCAGAAATTAATGGAACCTGCCCATTAAGCTTAAGTATGTCTAAACGTTGAAATTGGATATCAGCTGACAGATGGTTTAAAATTTAATTAAAAAATCAACTAGCTCATTACTAAAGCAGGTTGTGTTATAATAAATACCTAATTAAGCCTCAAGAGAGGGCGATATTCAGCGAATAATTTAATCATAACCGGGACGAGTGAGGAATTTTTAAAAATATACCTTTTTATATATACATCTACTATATATGGGTCCAGCATGGACGATGTGCATCATTAGTAGGTGTAATAAAGAATTTAATTGGATTTTGTATACGACATGGAAGGGAGGTAGAGAGTAGTTAGTCAAGCCACCCACGCACTCTATTAACCATCAGAACTTTATTACGGATTGTAGTCGCCAACGTTTAGTTCTATTTTTATCGGTACTAGTATTTTTTTACATTATTTATTATTTAATATGATGTTATTTTTACATGATGATATAAAATGACTGGGATAGTTAGTTAAAAGTGAAGATAAAGAATGTAAAAAATTAGAATTGTATTTTGCCGAGAGTAGCAGTGTTTTTAATTTACGAGAAATATAGATTACAGTTAGTGGTTTCTGCTAGATATAATATTTTTTATAATGTAATATTCTTGATTCTATTATTACAAGAAATAAATACAATTATTATTTTATTTTAATTATATTACTTCGAGAAGGAGTTACACCAAGAAGCTCCAGCCCAAAAAGTCATGGATTGGCTCCTGCATCGTAAAAAGAAGATGAAGAGATTTTATGGCCTGGGTAGGAATAGAAGGTATTTTTGGATGCGGGTCTTAAACAGCTGAAGGTTGTAGGTCGCGGGGAAGACGGTTGAAGGGAGCGAATTTCAGTCTCTAGACATAGAGATAAACGATTTGGCAAAAATCCTTGATTCTATTTTTAATCCAATGTAACAGCGAAGGGCTACTGGATGTTCAAATACCGCGTGTTTCTTACAAATAGGGCTTTATGAGGGGTTATTGGTTTTAACTCTCTAAACAAACGCTCGGTAGTTTCTATGTATAATACAAGGGAAAAACACTCTGCCCTATGGCTAGAATATAAACTATCATAAACTTTAGGGTTGTGACAATATTTTTAAGCAAACATTTCTAGCTAGATAATCGAAAACGCATCAGGATTGGATTTTCAATCGATAACTCTCTCCAACCTTCACAATAAATTTTTTCTGATTTTTTGTTTTTTTCGACCAGGAAATTCTGAATCTAGAAATTCTATTTATTTCTTCGTTTTGAATCAAAACATACACATCCAAAATAAAAACTTATGGCACCAGAACGAACATTCAACGATTTTCATTTCTCGTGTTATCATGGTTATCTTAATTCAGTCAAAGTAAAGGACAGCCAAAAATAATAATTGTTAAAAAACAACACATAGGTATAATGATAAATTATGGTTCAATGAATATAAAAATTCATAAATGCTGAATCTGCAAATTCCAATATACCGAAACCAAGCTTCGTTAAAAATGAGAATTCCCCTCGTATTGGTGGTTGCAGGTTGGATCAGTAATCGAATGCCAAAATTTGAAAAAAAAAAAAAAAAAAAAGGAAATGACGCAGCAGTAAAAATCCTATATCGAAAAATAGATATTTATGGGTGGCCAGCAGCAGCTCTAATGTCCCTTGGGAATAATTGTTTCAAACAAAGTCAATTGAGAGAAACAAACAATTGTTGAGCATTTATCAAATTAACCTTGTTGAACATTAACCAGTTACTAAACTCTCTCTGCATTTATGACATTTCACTTTAGAATAAACACTCATTTTGAATGGATTTAATAAAAACAAATTTCAAGGACATGGGACATGTATTGATGTTTTAGACAATGTTCAACAGATTGGATTTTTGAGTCAATGATGAAAATTATTCGAAACCGGAAGTGAACAATTTTCCATCTACTAATATTATATCCTTATCCTGGACACATTTTAAATTTAGCCCAAATGAAAATAATGATCACTATAATTATTCTTTCTATTTATTAAAATAGTCCCTGAAACTGAATCAGGTTTGGAAACAATTTTACGAGTGGTAAATACCTGAATCGGGAGTCGGGTTAGCCGAGTCGGCTAACGCATTGGCCTCGGCATTGATCGATTATGACGATGTTGGAGTGGAAGGCCGGGGTTCGATCCTGGCTGGCAAATAAAAATTTCTACCAGCTAAAAACACGTCTCCCTCTCAAACCCTACTAACACTTACTTATGTGCTGTCTAAATGGGCTTTGTTCCCGGTGACAATAAAAAAAAAAAAAAAAAAAATACATGAATCAAAACTTTATAAATTGTATTCTTCACTGCTACTTATCAATTCTTCATTAGTTAACTTCAATGCAGGGAAAACTCAGTGTTGCCTTATTTCTAGGCGCGTCGACAGAAACCTCCCAAATATATCATTCGACTCAAACTCACTAGAATTCAGGGATAAAATTTCAATGCTAGGCGTAACTCTAGGGTCTGACCTTTCATGGAATGACCATATCTCAACCACTGCTAACGCTGCAGCGCGCAAGCTTGGTCTCCTATTTAGGTCTAGACGCTGTTATACTCCCAGTCAACTCCTTATGCTGTATAAGGCTCAAATTCGTCCCTGTCTCGAATATGGCTCTCATCTGTGGAGGGGTGCCTCCAAGCATTCTCTTGCCACACTGGATGCAATTCAGAAGCGAGCAATTAAACTAATAGGAGAACCGGTTCTAACCAACTCACTCGACTCCCTGGCTCACCGAAGAACCGTTTCTGCCCTTTCCCTGTACTACAGATACTATCACGGTGTCTGTTCAGTCGAGCTGAAATCAATTATCCCCCCTAATGCCCTCTTTGCGCGAAGCACGCGGTTTTCTAACGCTCAGCACCCCTTCGCTGTCAAATTGGATAAATTTCGAACAAGCGCTTTCGCCAACTCTTTTATCCCTTTGACCTCCAGAGACTGGAACTCGCTCCCTGCCACCATCTTTCCCGCGACCTATAATCTTCAGCTATTTAAGACCCGTATCCACAGATACCTTCGACCCCCGCCCAACCCATAAAATTCTTTCTTCTTCTTTTCACGATGGAGGGGCCAACCCAGGCCTTTAGGGGTTGCACCTTTTTTGGTGTAACTCCTTCTCTCATCATTATCATAAAAAAAAAAAAAAAAAAAAGATAGATAAATTTCTTAAAAATCACGAGAGATTATTTTTCTTTTACAAAATCTGAGCTGTAATGGATAATTATTCAAATTGTGGTTTAAATTAATCCAAATATTTAAAAAAATTAACAGTATTCCTTCTTCAGTGGACCCAAATCACCGGATTTTGGTGGAGGTCCATTGAAAAACGAATACTGTAAAGTTTTAGAAATATTTGGATTAATTTTAAACCACCATTTGAATTAAAAATGACTGAAAAAGATTTTTTTTTGTTTTTATTTAACACTAAAAAATCCTCAGAACCACCGTGAATTATGGATAATTATTTCTATATATCAGAAGGGTTATATTTACCCCCTCGGGAATGGAACCCGAGTGCCAAAAATTCAATCCGGACCAATGGGTACCATGTGAGGTGAACTCGTTTGAAATATAATATACTCGTATCATGTTAAATATTTAAGCTAAACATTTAATTTGCATTTGTAAAATTTCACGATCGAGTTATTTTAAATTCAAACACATAATCATTACATATATTATACATTGTAGCTTAAATAAACGACTGTTGAGTGTTTTAAATTTTGAAATTTTTAAAAATCTGAAAATCAATGAATATAAAATTACCCTTGGAAGTTTGGATTTAGTAGAAGACAATATACTTAAGAAATTTTATGTCACCATCGGTAAATTGAATTTTTATAAGCTTAGAAATCCTTTCCTCTTTTGAATAAAAAAAAAAATAATCAACTATACTAATTTAAAAAAAAAATTGTCTTAATTATTCTTACATATTTATAAAATATCATTAATCCTCAGTCTATCAATCAACTTCTCCCAAAGCACTTGAAAGCGAGTCTAGAAACTGGCATCAAAACATTGTGCATTCTGATGAGATTTTCTTATTAAAAATGTGAAATCTAGGATGTTTTAGCCCTAACTTTTTTCTCGATAAGCAACTCAACCACCAACGAATTAAATATGGACTGCTAATAATAATTTATTTTGCAATCGTTAAAAATAATAATATTTGATCAATGTTAGAATAATGTATGTCTAATCCTAGCTTTGTGGCAAGACAGATGATGTAGACGTTTCACGAGCATCTGCAAGGGGTAGTTCTTATGCTGGCTGTTTAGTCTTCTACGTCATGAGTACAAGCAGATTTGTGTAGACTACTAATTATGTTGTATGACAAATCCTGGATGTACGAGCGATGTCCCAATTTATTGGATAGGTCTGTTAACGCTTTGAGTCACATGATTGTCCTTTATTTAATTTGAATGCATGCAACCCAACTGTATCTGCTTTAATAAGGCAACATTAGATAATACATCAATTCAATCTCAATTATCTCACCTGTAGCCAATTCGAAATCTTCTTAAGCTTCGAGTGGTTTAATTGTATGACTGGCCTTCTAGTTCATCAAAAGAATTATGTGATTTTTCACGTTCAATAACTAACATTTATACCCACTAGCGAGGGAGTCCAAATCTTTTATTCTTAAAACAATTAGAGGTTGTAGTTGTATATTCGGTTCATTTAGAAAGTATATCCGTTCATCTTTAACTTGTATAATCTGGGACGTAATTAAAACCGAATACTAACAAAATTTGGCGGTTTCAGACAATTGATTTATGAAACATTTTTAACTCTTTTATTATTTTATCTAACCTAGTTATTTTTTTAATAAATAATTATTTTTAAAAGTAAGATTATGTGTTTTTAAATATAAATATTTTCTGATAGAAATTGCAATAAATGAGAAATTAAAAAAAAGTTAATTAATACATACCTACTATTATGTGTATTTTTCACCACTAGCAAGTTTGCGCTCGTATATAATTCCACACAGCTAATAAACGCTTATATGTCAAACATTTAACCATTTATCTTAAGAGAAAAAACTGAATTATTTGTCGCCATTCTAAGCGATCATATTTTTTTATATTTATTAGATTCTTTAAGATAAACAAATTTTTCATAATGTAAATTAGAATATCCAATCTTTATATTGTAAGTAAGGAAATATTAAAAAAAATCTAAGTAAATAAAGCTTAATAAATTTTAATTTTTAATTTACCCTTCAAATATATAATTAAATGTGAAAATTTCACTTTATTTTTTATAATAAGCTAGAATTTTTAGATCCCGGGGGTAGAATAAGCTCACAGTATCCCCTACTTGTCGTAAAAGACGACTATAAGGGGTTGGATATGAGGCTACTAATCTCACTCCGTAAAAAAGTCCCCGTTATAGAAGCAAGGCATAATTTCGAAGATTATATAGACAGGCAATGGCCGATTGAGCCTAACAAAGAAGAACACAAAGAATTTTCACAAACTGTGGGATAAAACATCAAGAATTAATATATTTGTAAATACAAAATAAAATGTTTATCTGAACCAATCTCGGGCAGCATTATCAGAATCATCATATATTTCTGATTGAATATACCTACTCTCTTATCTAGGAATTTCGCGAAACTCAAATAATTTTTATAGGATTCCATTCAAACGTAAAACAGGACCCTATTGGTCTCTATTCACTGTATATAATATGTCCCATACTGAATCGTACCTAACCGAAATAAGATACAACTCAAACTTGAAATTTACAACTTATATGTATTTATTTTTCCTAAAATCAAAAATTCTATCAAAATTTTAATTAGGAAATTATTTTGGAGGTGGTTAAATTTTTTTTAGGGTTTACAAATAAAAAATAGTATTTGAGACAGATTGTTGCATCAAACCAGTCTTAGGACTCTATACTCAATGATGATGAGTATTTATCATGAGGAGTGAGATATCACTGTAAAGATCTCATTAAGTAGGATATGTGAACGATTTGTTGGGAGGGTCGAATTTTGCATAAGGTCAAATATATCTGGAGTGTGATGTATCCCTGGGTAATGGGAGTAAGAACCCCCCCCCCCCCTCCCCAAGGACAGGGCTCATGGGATGAGTAACGGCAACGACAAACTGTTTCTTATGTCAAACTAACCGTAATTAAATATATTTCATATGTTTAATCAAGAATTATGTTATTTTTTTTAATTTCTTGAAGTACCTTTTTAGTCCAGTTAAATTATTCTCTAAATGGCCCCTCGCGGGAAAGTTTTGGGGTAGTTTTGATTTCTTGATCTTATATGTTTTGTGGTATTCTGAATCCGAATCTGAGATTTGCTAACAAAATTTCGTGACGGAACATTGTCAAAAATGCCAAAAAAGGTAAAAAATTAATTTTTTGGCGGATTTTTGCTTATAACTAGAAAACTATTAACTTTTCGTAAATAACCTTCCTTTTCAAAATGAAAGATCATAAAATTTCCTATAAAAATCGAAAAAAGTACCAATTTTTGGGATTTGCGGAAACAAAAAAAATACTCCAATTTTCAACTAGAGCTTGAGCCGAACGGTTGGTCGGAGAAAAAATCTAAATGATGAAATTTATAGGAAATTTTATGAACTTTCATTTTGAATAGTGAGGTTGTTTACGAAAAGTTAATAGTTTTCAAGTTATAAGCAAAAAACCGCCAAAAAATCAGATTTTTTATCTTTTTTGGCATTTCTGACAATGTTCCGTCACGAAATTTTGTTAGCAAACCACAGATTAGGATTCAGCACACCCAAAAACATAAAGGATCGAAGAAATTACAACTATCCCAAAACTTTCCGGTTAAAACACTATTTAACTGGATTATTTGTTTTAATAAAAAAAAATTCCCACTAAATATTGTGCTTTGTGGATTGCCCCCCCCCCCCCCCCCCCCATGAAAATTCGGGTACGCCACTAATCGTGTGTTGTTCATAAAGAGCTTAACTTAAAATAAAAAAATCCACAAATTCATTCATTCCTTCTTATCAACGAAAAATAAAAACACACTTGATATCTTAATGATTTTTATAGTCATAAGGTTCGCTATGCAATCCAACTTGCTTCGCTTATTCTCTAATCCTATTGCAAATTTTTAATTTATAATCCCATTCACCCTTTTAAGAATACTATCATATTTTATTGTGATTTATAAATAAAATGTATATTCTTGTTTGTTTCTTTTTTTACAACCTTCTGCCCATAATAGGATTTATAATATTTTTTGTTATTCATTGAGGATATTTTGTTTCCTTGATTTGCATGAAAATTGGTTATTTCTTCATTTAATACCATTTACGGAGATTACTAAATAAAGCTGCCGAAATCCGGCCCGATTTTGATATTCTAAGCTAAATACTAATTACTTCTATAACTGGTTAGAACGAGCGAGAGAGCATTTGCAAATGCATTGCATCCAGGCAGAAGTCCATGAGATTGAGCCCAGGCTGCCTTTATGAACCAATAAAGCCCAGGCGTTATGACTTTAGTATGGTAAGGAGGGCGCTAAACGACCAGGGAGCAGACGAACCCGGGAGCAGCTTCGGCCTGCATTCGGGCCCTAATATTAAATCATACATCGATTAATGATTTGGAAACATTTCTTTTTAGGCACAATTTCTCATCTCAACCAAAAAATAAATTTACTGAAAAATTGAAGGATTAATTGGATAGGTTGAAAACTTTTTAAAGACTTGGTATGCTCTACGGACAATTTTCTGACATAATGATTAGGTATTTTGTCAGTTTGTTAGAAAATTGAAACTTGTTCTAACAAAGGTGCAAAGAAAAATTTTCTACCAATTTTTTTAGGTAGACAGTGTTTCTAACCTTTTCCGTGTTGTAACCCCTATAATCAAGTAAGCCATGTGTCTTTATCCCTTATTAAAAAAATATGAGAAAATAAAACTAAAAAGCTATTAAAATTATTGAATTTTTACCTTTAGTTTTTCTACAAAAAATTCTTAGTATTCTTTCAATTTCAATTTGTAGAACTTTGATGGTGTAAATAATATTTAAATAATTATGAAAATTAGCTAAATAACACTTATGAAAATAAAAATAAATATACTTTGAAGACTATGCTATTTTTCTGCGCTACTAAATTAATTAGGCTGATTACTCCCTTCAAATAGCTTTTATACCTCATGGGGTAAATACCCCTAGGTTAGGAACCATGGAGCTAGATCAAGTGGCACTAATAGAGCAGTGGCTAAAGCGGTTGGTTTCAGATCGAGTTTACTCGGGATCGAATCTCGCCTTAGGGCTGGTTGTGTGTCGCAAAGTAAATGCTTTTTACAACTAACAAAGGGTAGATGGTAAATGGAGGGACTGGGATGGCCAATCAGATGGCAGACACTAAAAGTGCCTGTCATCTGATTGGCCATCCCAGTCCCTCCATTTACCATCTACCCTTTGTTAGTTATAAAAAGCATTTACTTTGCGCATACAACCGGCCCTTAGTCGTACACTTTCAATCTTTGTCAAAAATAAAATATTAATCCAGGGGAAGGCAACGGATAACCACCTCTGTGAAAAATCCCACCACGAAATGTACAATTGATAGGAAACTTTGCATAGAAATCACCGATGACCTGAATTGAGTATATGGTCCCTATGACATCTAGAGACTGGACCTCTCTTCCTCCGACCGTCTTCCCAGCAACATATAACCTTCAATCTTTCAAGACACGCATCCACAAATAGCTTCAACCCACCCTATTCCTAAATCTCTTCTTATTTCCAAGATACAAGGGTCCACGGCGGTCTACAGAGGTTGTACCTTTTTGGTGCAACTTCTTCTTGTAGTATCATTTAAAAAAAAAATGGTGCTTGAAGAAGAAGTTCAAGAACTTCTCATAATAAACATAATATTTCTAATTAAAAATACATGATATGAGAGTGAAGATCAAAACTTCATATTATTCTGATACTAATAATATCAAATGCATTTAAAATGGCTGGGTATTTTTAAAATTTAAATAGAAAGAAGAGACTTTCAAAATTTAAATTAGATTTAGTTTTGTGGAATTTATATATATAAAAAAAAAAAAAATGAAATAGTAGGTAGCCACATGAATAAATTGAATTTTTCATTTTTTTACTTTGTGCAACTTAAAAATAAAAAATGATTTGCATCTAACCATATTTTTCAATTTTTCTTTTCTTTTCTTTTTTACTTTCTTATAAATTGATCATATAAATAAAAATAGCGTGATAAAAATGGAGACAATCTACTTGATGTATATATACAAGAGTAAATGGGAATTTCAAGTTTTAAATCCTATTCATTCATAAAAAAGGTGTAAAAAGGAGTTTTTGTTGGGTTGAGTGGAGCAAAAGAGATTGGCGGAAATTCAATAGAAAAAAAGAAGTTGGGCGAATCCAAGTTCGTTTTAGTAATATGCACACACACACACAAATAAATACACATATGAATATAAAACTCATCATCCTAAATATTTTGAAAAAAAATCAGTTTTTTCATCCATGATTACAATACTTGGCCAATGACCATACCCTGCATAGTAAATTAAAAAAGTCCAAAATTAAAGATGTACTTATTTATAAAAATAAGTAAAATTTCAAGGTAATTTCAAAATAAAACAAATATATGTTTTGAGTATTATATATATATATATATGTTGCAGTAAAACCCCATTTTTAGTAAGAACTGGCTCTTACTACTTAAAAGGCTGTTTCACTGAATACCTACCTTTGTGGCAACTGGAGTTTACTGATCTTGGTTGAGTTTGGTTCAAAGGTCTAGAATCTTTATTTTTGAGCTTCCGCCTCTTTTTGAGTGTTTGTTTTTAAAATTTTTTAAACGAAAATGCCAAAAATTAGAAGCAAAGTTGTAGAGGATGAATTTTTGACATTACGGTTAAAATTTTTTGAAAATAAACATCCAAAATGAGGCGGAAGGTCAAAAATGAAGATTCTAGACCTTTGAACCAAACTCAACCATAATCAGTAAACTTTAGTTGCCTCAAAAGTATCCAGTGAAACGCGTTTTAACTAGTAAGAACCCGTTCTTACTAAATAAAGGGTTTAATGCAACATATATATTTTGGGTTTTGAGCCCATCATCTAGAGTTAACATAGAAAACTCAAAACATATATATTTTATTTTGTTAATCCTACCTTGAAATTTTACTTACATTTTTTAAAAAATGTTTCACCTTGAACTGACACCTAACTCTTTAAAAATTTTACTTATGGAAAGTGGTGTAGGTTTTAGGTGAAACATGATGTTAGTTAATAGAGTAAAGGGTGTGTAGTTTCACAGTGAATGAAATAAAACTCAAAGAGGTTTATACAAACTCAATATATTTCGGATTATTAGTCCATCATCAGGAGTTTACAGGTTAAAAAAAAACTGTTTTTTTTAACCTGTAAACTCCTGATGATGGACTAATAATCCGAAATATATTGAGTTTGTATAAATCTCTTTGAGTTTTATTTCATTCACTGTGAAACTACACACCCTTTACTCTTTAAAAATTATTTATTTATAGTACCGCTAGTGGTAAAGATGCTTCAATTGTACGTCTGTATATGTGTGTGTGTGTTTATGTTAGTATTTCTTTCGCAATAGGACTAATTCTGTTGTTGGTTCATTAATTTGACAAGCTCTTTTGCCACGGTAACAATGGACCTCATTAGTTGACTTGTAGTTTTCAGCTTGTTGCCTTAGAAACTCGAGTCTATTTGTATTTAGGTGCATTTGAGTGTATTAGAGACGAGATAGAACAGTGACTCATTGGCAGGCAGACAGAAAATTCCAAGCAGCGAGTGGGAATCCAAAAAAAAGAGAGAGAATACCTTGGAAGAGAGAGTATTCATCAGAACAAAGAGCCAATCAGCAGGCTAAAAGGGTACTATTTACAAAAATCCAATTACTCTTTTATTTGCAAATGGTGATTGAGAGAACAAAGACACAAGTGAATAGATAAATGAAGGTAAAAATCATTTAAAAGATTTTGATATAGAAATGAAAAAGTCAGACGAGTGAACCGTGAGCGGAATAATCAAGTCAACTTAAAAAAAGAAAATAGTTTTATTAAAATCAATATTCATGTCTATTCTCTATCCGTTTGACTAATGAATTACCCACACATATTGTTACTATTTGATTAATACATTGCTAGTCTAATTTATAAAATAATGATTCTCTTTTAATGAATTCCATTTAATTTTATCTTATCATCAAATATTAAATATGAATATAAAATAGTTCGTGTTCAATTCATAATAATATTATTTAACATTTTTTCAGGGATGAGGACAAAATTACGAAGACAATTGAAGCGTTCAAAAGCAGAATGGACCATCCAATTTTTAGTTTTTTATGAGAAATCCAGCAAAATAGAGGTAAAGGTTCGAGGCAAATGTGGTACCTGTGCTGTAATCTAGAAGGACGTTTAGAAGTTTAGACCACTCTGTCTATTTAGTTTTATCAAAAACCTACTTGATTATAGAGGTTTATCAGCAAAAATGCGATTTATGAGTTGGTCCACTCTGCTTTTGAACGCTTCAATTTTAGTCTGACGTTTTGTTAACATTTGAGTGATTTTTATGATGATTAAAAAAAAAAAATTAATGTAAAGTCATAATAATCAGCTTGAGTTTAATATTATTTTAATTTGAGAGGATTTTCTAAAGGGATTTATTTATTTATTTGTTTAATTTTAAAATTTTTTGTTTTCTTATTTTGTAAACGTCATGAGTTTCATTTTTTTTTATTTACCACTTTAAGAAGAATCAGTCTAGATTTTCTTCAAATTTAATTCCCTTTAAAATAAAGGTGTGAAATAACTCCAAATTGACAAATTTTAGGTGATTATTTTAGGTGTTTCTATAGTGACTTTAGTTAAAATTATGAATAAATCCTACAAATTCACTCATTCTCTCTTTATCAACGACAAGAAATAAGAAAGAATTTTATAGTTCAAGTATTTAGGAATATATGAAGTACAAGAACCTACAGAATGCTGTTCGAGTTGCACTTGGTAGGCTTATTATTATTCGAATGGACTTGAATTCATGGGAGCGCCTGCAATTCACAGGGTATGCAACCACACCAGTCAACTCTTTTTGAAACAAAACTAAAAAAAAAGAATTACATACCCACTCATATAAAAAATATAGTATTAATATAAAATAAAATATGCGAAAAATACACTTCATGCCACAAATTGGCAAAACAATAAATAAAAAAAAAATTGAATAATATAAAATATATAGTATATACATATTTTTAATGAAACAAAAATAAAAACTAATTTTATCTTTAAAATTAACCTTTGTCATATTAAATATAAATTTATTTATTGTTCGTATAAACGATAAAATAGTAATATAAGTATTACCATTTTAAAAAGTAAAGGTTTTTTATAAAGCTACTATTTAATGTACTATCCATTCATTTGTAGAAACGTCAGTAACATATTGTCACTTTCAACAATTTAAAATAAAAAAAAAAACCAGTTTATGTAGAAAGATATAGTTCTATAGAGGCAGATGCTTTTATATTATTAAACCTGACATTCTAGCATATATAATAGAGAAAGCTCGTTTTTTCACAACTCGCAGAGAGCCATTTTTCGCCCCAATAATCTAAGCAAATAATAATAATTTAAATAAGTAAATTAAAATTAATTTATTGAGTCTATTTCCTTTAATAAATAAATATTATATTATTTATTATCTGTACTATACATGTGTAAAGCGACATAGGTTGCCGAGAAAGCCTGAACTCTAGCGGGAAAACCCAAAGATATTTTGACAACCTTCTCGCAGGGGCCAGATGCCGAAGGTAATCACTTGTTTGTCTAATAATAAACTTATTTATCTATTTATTTAGAATTCTTAAATAAAATATTGATTAGATATTCTAAACGACGATTTCATTTAATATTGAGGTTCATTAATATTGGACTTTTTTCAAATTTACGATAAAGTATAGTAAAATGTCGCAAAGATCACACAAATTAAGCAACATTTGGTACGTTTAACTCTGAGATAGATGACCGTGTACTGTAAGTGTGTTCTCTTGACATATTTACATCTTTCCCGATTTCAGTCGTGTTGTGTGCATCCCATTGGAAATTAGTGAAGCGGCCTTTTGGGATATGTAAATCCATTCCTTCCAGAAACGCAATGGCTATAGTACCTTTGGGAATAGAATATTGACTGGCGATTGACCATTAAAAAAAAAAAAAATAAAAAATAAAAAAAATGTAAAATTAAAAATACACAACCTCTACTGGTGTTCTAGTTTAAGTTGAATTTATCTAGCAGAAAAAATTAGGAGACTTTAATTTTAAAAAACGATGAAAGGCCAACGATTTTCATAGCTCTGTAATAATTATTATGGAAAAAGCAGAGATTTGAAATTATAATAAAAGGGCCAGGCCTCTATTGGGCATTCTAACTCTGAAAAATTTAATTAAATCAGATGTACAATAATAAACACCTTTTCACCCTTTCATCAACCTTGCAAGAACTATTTACCACATTCAATTAACTCTCAACCGAACTTTCAAAAAATAACTGAAAAATAAAAAAAATACCATAGATATGCAAATGAATGAGAATTTTCAATGTATTAATTCTTAAAAAAAGGATTATTAATTAAAATATCTGATAAATTCAATTAAATTTCAGAGATCAGTAAAAATATAAAGTAGCATTAGAACAATATGTATTAATGGAAAAAAAAATTCAGAACAGAAAAGTAAAAAAATAATATTTTTCAAGGCGGTGGGAAAATTATATAAAGCTTAAAGCTTAATAATAAGTATTATTTTTTCTTTGATTAGGGAAAATTGTTTTTATACTCTAAGCTTTGCTCGTAAAATAAATTTTGTCCTAATATATATTCAACATAGGTATCTTTCATACTAATTAAATTTAGAAGTAAACTAATTCTTAAAACATAAGCCTAGTTTATACCTTTTGAAATAAAAAAAAAAAAATATATTCTAGAAAGAATTAAATAAGAAAACAATTATCTATCACCCTTATATGATATAATATATTATTTTTTGAAATTTTATTTTAATCATCGCTTTTTTTTTTAAATTTAATCCAATAAAGCATCATTTTCGTTATTTTTCAAATTTAACATTAGATTTTTAAAAAATATATTTTGGGACCTTCGCCCCTAAACGGATACTGCTTTGTGAGTGAGGGTAGAAGTCAGAAATTAAATATTGTCACTTAAACTCCACAGTCCCTAAGATGGAAATCGACCATCTTCCACAATGAATCAGCCTGTCATATAAGAAAATCTTAAATTTCTCCTAATTCTATTGCTAAAAGCAAGCTATGACTTGTTTATAGCACTCTTAGTTATTTCCGAGTTTATACATTGAGAGCTCTTAGACATGGATTAGTCCAAAGATTCCCGAATCATCTTTATTTATCTCTTTTTTGTATTATTACTATTTTAATAGTTCCTCAGCGAGAACAATTTTTATTCGACTAAAATTCGTTTGAACATGCTTGAACTGAAAAATATACCAGGCAGGGACTTCAAACATTCTATCCGCACGCTTTTCGGAAAATCACTTATTTTAATTGGCCCTTGAAACTATGGTACAATTTTGTCAATTTTATTCTATTTCATTTCGAGATCCAATACTTTTCAAAACAAAAAAAAAGTTTTTTATAGAAATTTTTTAAATAACGGATAATAATTTGAAAATTTAGAGATCTTATTGAAATTTTAAAGTCGATATTTATGAAAATACTCTAAATGTTTGAAATTTTAGGGATGCGCCGCATCCACTGATGTATATATATAAAATATAATATAATATAATTATAAGGGTTACTACATCGTACTAATTTCTTACATTCAAATTACTTAACTGTTTTATTTAATTATAAATGTCAAATTAATAAAAATAAATTAAAGTACTTACATTAGGGAGCACTTCTGTTTTTGGTGTCTTCATTATCCGAAATTGGAAAAGCATTTGAGAAAAAACAGACAAAAAGTTTGAGTGTGAGTGAACGAGACAACAAATGAATATTGCACTAAGTCAACAACGAATATGCCAAGTTCGTTAACGCCACCAAAGTAAAAGGAATAAAAAAAAAAAGTGGAAAGAAAAACGAAGGAAGGGGTGGGAATTTTTTTACTTGCTTTTGGAAAACGTTATGGGTGGAGGATTTTTTTTTTTTTTTTGGGGGGGGGGTGTAAGGGGTCGTAGGGGTGTCGTAGGATCTGGAACGGGGGTGACAGGATTTATGCCCTCGCCTTTTTCCAGAAAATGATGAGTGTTATGAAGATAAGTGGCTGGGAATAAATTAAAAGATATGCAGTCAGCACCGTTTTCTTTTTGACTTTTGTTTTCAGTCCTTTTCGAAAGAAGGAACGGGGAGCGGGCAGGCGAGGGATGGTCGTGAAGGCGCCTTGAAGAATTTAAAAGACACAGACAGACTGCCTTCTTCACTTGGCATTTAATTTCGAAAAAACGAATGGGGGAAATTACAATAAGTTCACTATTAAAAAACTTTTTACTCGCCAGTTATATATGTATATATAATCTATAAGCATATTAGAATAAAATCATATAATTCTTTCTTCTATCTCCATTTCATTTTAAAATTTATTTTAATAAAAAATAATTTCATAAAAGAATATGAGAGATAATTATTGTCTTACTTTATTATATAGTATATAGAAAAGTATTAGGTATAATGGTGCAGAAAAATTACTACAGTGAAACCTCTCAAATCCGAACTAATTGGTGCTGTAGCCTGTTCGGATTTCAATTTGTTCGGATTAGCCGAAAACAACTTCGACAATTGAAGATAACTTATATCAAGTGAAATATTAAGTGATATTTTGTGTGTTTCTATTATTATTTCATTGTTTTTGCAAAGTGATTACCCTAAAGAATTTCAATAACCAACTTTTACCGTTTTTCAATCCTGAATGACATAAGTATCTAGACACATTTACACTATGTTAGGTATGCTAACTATACTTCTTTGATAATTTTTTAACTAATTACGTAAAATAAGGTTATAATGTATAATATATACATAATTGTTTTCTGGCTAAATAAATAAGTTTCTCTTTTTGCGTTCGGATTTGAGGGGTTTCACTATATGTTTATTTAATTTTTTCCAATTAGGTATCTTAAAACAATTTTTTAGAAAAAAAAATACAATTAAGCAATTTTACGATAAAAGCCAATTAAAATATTTAAATATAGTTAACAACAAATAAGTAATATTTGTAAAGATATTTAATTTTTTCCTAAATCCTGTATGTGAGTGAGTGGTCAAATTTTATTTACACTCTACCTTTTAAAAAGCTATACGAATGTTAAAACAAAATATTTTATTCAAAATAGAATGATTTATAAATTTAATCGAGGCTTTTTAGGGACAGATAATATAATAATTTTTAATAAAAATTAAACAATGTTCAACGCTTCGTCGATTTAAGTTGCTGATGTGGTCGGAATATATTGACGAAACGTTGGACACTGATTAATATTTACTTATTGTTTAAAAGTTGTTTATTAGATACCGTGAAAAAAATAAACAAAATTTCTAAATGTTAGCACATAAATCTTAAGCAATAATTCGATTATTTTGAAATTTTTATTAAAGTTAAATTAATGTTTCAATTATCTAATTAAACGATTCCAATCTTTTTTCTTTTAAATGAAAACACAAAAAATTACCAAAATAAAGGATAGGTACTTATCCTATTTGTTGAAAAATTACAAAAATATACGAAGGTGAATTGTTAGAAGTATAAATGTATGAAACTCTTATTGTCTCCAGATTTTTGGTATAAAGATATTGCGAAATAAATTAAATTAATTTCTAAAAAATGAGGATATATTAATAAAATCTAACTGGATCCAAGAACATAATAGACAAACATTCAAATTTTAAAATTCCATTTCTTATAGTAATGACCTCGTTATTTCGGATAAATTTCATTTTATATTATGCCAGAATAGATTCTATAGAGAAAAACTAATAAGATTTTAATGGACTCATTCAAATGAAGATTTATTGATTAGTGAATATAATATTTTTACTTCTCAATAAAAGGAGGTTATTATATATGTTGATATTGACTATGAGGCGAAAAGATGCAGTGGAATGATTCTCATTTTTTTTTATCTATGAAACATATTTTTACTGCATTTAGAAGAAATTTGATATTTCGTTCCATTGCAATAACAACTATAAGTGCTGCTAAGTGCATATTTAATTGTATGAAAGAAATATTATAATAGAAAAAATTCTATGGAAGAAATATTATTTTCCCATATTTGTCTTATTTGTGGGCCATTCTCGATTCTGTGCATTTGTAGCTAATATGAAGAGTTTCCTTGTAATTTTTCTGGAAAATGTCTAAATATCTCTTTTTTTTAATGAAAATGATGAGAGAAGGAGTTACACCAAAAAGGTGCAACCCCTAAAGGCCTGGGTTGGCCCCTCCATCGTGAAAAGAAGAAGAAAGAATTTTATGGGCTGGGCGGGGGTCGAAGGTATCTGTGGATACGGGTCTTAAATAGCTGAAGGTGATAAGTCGCGGGAAAGATGGTGGCAGGGAGCGAGTTCCAGTCTCTGGAGCTCATAGGGATAAAAGAGTTGGCGAAAGCGCTTGTTCAACTTTTATCCAATTTGACAGCGAAGGGGTGCTGAGCATTCGTAAACCGCGTGTTTCTCGTAAAGAGGGCTTTAGGGGGGATAATTGATTTCAGCTCGACTGAACAGACACCGTGATAGTATCTGTACTACAGGGAAAGGGCAGAAACGGTTCTTCGGTGAGCCAGGGAGTCGAGTGAGTTGGTTAGAGCCGGGTCTCCTATTAGTTTAATTGCTTTCTTCTGAATCGCATCCAGTGTGGCAAGAGAATGCTTGGAGGCACCCCTCCACAGATGAGAGTCGTATTCGAGACAGGGACTAATTTGAGCTTTATACAGTATACTATAAGAAGTTGACTGGGAGTATAACAGTATCTAGACCTTAATAGGAGACCAAGCTTGCGCGCTGCAGCTTTAGCAGTGGTTGAGATATGGTCATTCCACGAAAGGTCAGACCCTAGAGTTAGGCCTAGCATTGAAATTTTATCTCTGAATTCTAGTGAGTTTGAGTCGAATGATATGTTTGGGAGGTTTCTGTCGGCGCGCCTAGAAATAAGGCAACACTGAGTTTTCACTGCATTGAAGTTAACTAAGTTTTGGGATCCCCAGTTTTTAAGTTTGCCTAAGTCCAAATTAATCTCTGTAATAGTTGAGTCATCTTTAAATTGTGTTATAAATATGTAGCATTTTTTTGAATGAAACGGGATTCATTCCTGATAGACGTGTTTTGAAGTCGATCATTCTACTCGAATTAACAAAAATTTATTGAATTTTTGTCAGATTGTTCATAAACTGTTCATAATTAAATGCAAAGGAATAATAACCATACAATATACACAAATCCAAAAAAAAAAAAACAATTATAAAATAAATCATCGCAATAGAGAAAATTTCGAATATTAATAAGAAATATATTATAACTTAATTTTATGATGTAGAATACGCCTTTGTTTAAAAATTTGGTCAAATCAATAGTTGTAATACTAAGCTCTTAGCCGCTAGTGTAGTATTTTTTTCAAAATTCCTCCTTTCTATTGGAATAAAAAATTATAATTATCAACACGCTTTAAAGAACAAATAGTTATTCATAAAAAAATAAAATTGTTGTGTACTTTATTTTAAGTCTTTAGAAAAAAATATATTAGTGCATTTATTTTTTAATATAAAAAATGTAAATATAGGTATTTTCTTAATATTTAAAATAAGTATTACATGAGAGTGAGAGAGTCCAGAAGAGTAGAGTTTTAATTATTATACATAGATCTATGATATTTGATCATGTTAAATTCTTACTAAACGTAGAAAGTCTCTGACGTATTCTACATATCAGATGTGTACTTATATACCCGAAACTGCCAGCCACAATTTTATTGCAGACTCATTGATTGACTGGCTGATAAAAATATTCTTCGTAATAATAATTCGTTTGATATGGTTAACTTTATTACGATTTCATATTTATAGTTCCAGTAATTTTAAAAATATAATTGTATTTGTCTGAGACTTCTTTTCTATATGTAATAATAAATATCGATTTCGAAATTCCCCTGGGAGGCCGGCTGGCTTTTGGAGAAGTTCACGTTCCGAGATATAGTACTATCTATTTTATAAATAAAAACAGTAAAGCGAGGCGTTGCGGCCAGGGACGTGACTTTCAAAAAGGGAAGAAATTTAAATTTCATCTAGGACTATAGTTTGCTTATAAAGATGAATAATGGTTTTAGATTAGAACCAAAAGGTGTAGAGAGGAGTATAAAAGAGGGTGCCAAAGCCCTGGGTGGGATATTGTATGAAATTAGATTCTATTCACCTGAAGTGTAATTTTGTTGGTAATTTGCTCCTCCGGTATGATTTCCGTTCCGTTATACCAGGTTACATTGGCGGCAGGTCTGGCGCCCGTGACCAAACATTGTAGAAGGACAATGGTACCTTGTACTGCATGACCCTCCAGGCCTGAGAGTTCCATTTTCAAGGGCCGAACTGAAACATAAAACAACAAATCATTTAATTAATTTATATTCGATTTTTCTTTGATAAAATAAATATATATATATAGATATTAATTATATTTGTCATGTAGGCATGTATATATGTATAATTGTATAATGTTTTTTTGCGTCAAGCAGAGGACAACCTCATTTATTTCTCTTTATGAATCAACCCTGCTACTCGCGGACAAACAAAATCTTTTCAATAAAATACTAAATACTCGGTAGACATAGCAGGAATTTTTTTTAATTTTTCTTGCTGAGAAAATCTATATATATATATATAATTAAGGTTTTGTCTGTACATTGCTCCAAATCACGCCAAATTTTGGTTGCATACGTTTCAAGCAAAGTTGTGAACGAAAACACCCTCAACAAAATTCCTGTCTGTCTCTCTGTCTGCCTGTTTGTCTGTATGTTTCAGTGGTTTCCGCGAAAAGTTGCTCACGATTCACGTAAAAACGGCTGAAGGGATTATTATGAAATTTCATATTTGCATCAGATGTCTTCAAACTTACGTTCTTAGCTATATACCCCAAGACGGGGATTGGGGGTTGCGCTCGAATGAAAATTATCAAATAGCTCCTAAACTATTAACCTTACGGCAAATTTTAATATGAGCAAAGTTGTAGGGGATGTGATTTCTGACAACTTTTGTTTAAAAAATTCCCCCAAATAACCACCCAAAAAGGGGGGGAGGGTCAAAATATGAAAATTTTTGCTCTTGGGCCAAACTCGACCAAATTTTGTATACATAATATGTGGGTCACTAGAAGGCTAGAAATGCAAAAACTAACCACCCAAAATGGGGAGGGGATCAAAAAATGAAAATTCTTACCCTTAGAGCCAACTTAATCAAATTTTGTATACATAATCTGTGGGTCACTAGAAGGCTAGAAATGCAAACACTGGGTGCGGAAGGGGGGTTCAGGTGAGGATCCAGAGTCTTAGTGGGGTGACGCGGGTGGGAGTTCCGGGGATGAGCAAGGGGTGTTGCGGGGGGTATGGTCGTGTAGGGCGGGGTGGAGGACACGGGGTGGGGTTTATGGGGTTGTGGGTGGGGAGGTGCAGGATGGAGTGGGGGTTCAGGGGGTAGTGGGTTGGGGGTCCAGGGGGCGTGCCCCCTGGCTAGCAAGAGGGCCGCCGAAGGCGGGCCTTGCCGCTAGTAAACTATAAAATAATCTAATAAAATATGTGTGTATGTTTATTTCTGGGTGTTGCTTGGATTCGGAACCACAACAACTCTAGAAAGAAAGGTCATGGAAAGTTCATTTTGGTTTTGTATTTTGAAAACAAAAACCGACACAAATTCTGAAACTTCTGTTCAAAAATTTAGAAAATCAGAAAAAGGATATTATAAAATGCGATAGCCTGAGATTTGATGCTATTATACTGACATTTGGTTAACATTTATTTATGCCTCTCTCTGGATTTTGATATTCAACAACA
This sequence comes from Forficula auricularia, assembly GCA_024734495.1. Taxonomy (NCBI): domain Eukaryota; kingdom Metazoa; phylum Arthropoda; class Insecta; order Dermaptera; family Forficulidae; genus Forficula; species Forficula auricularia. Next base: position 488,553 of record JALMQS010000819.1, on the reverse strand, counting down.
AAAGGATGTAGAAAGTTCCTTATGGTGTCAAAATTTTTGTATTTCTAAAATAAAAAATATTATTTTATGGAAATTTTGTCAAACAAGCTTGTATTTATATATAATTTCAACATTCCACCTCAAGCAGTTTTAAGCATATTGATTCTTACAAAAGTTTTCATTTTTTAGGAATTTCACTAGTATTATTTTAGCAAATTGTTGTATAATAATTGCTACTATTTTTTGTATTTAGAGTAAATAAGAAATCCTTTAATCCTTTTTTTTTAATTTTTTTTTATTTATTTATTGTCACCGGGAACAAAGCCCATTTAGACAGCACATCAGTAAAATGTTAGTAGGGAGCCGAGTTTTAGCCGGTAGAAATTTTTATACGCCAGCCAGGATCGAACCCCGGCCTTCAACTCTAACATCGTTATAATCGATGCCGAAGCGAGGCCAGCGCGTTAGCCAGCTCTGCCAGCCCGACTCCCCCCTATAATCCTTTTTATAAAGTGGAAAAAACTTTTAAAAATAATCTTTTTAAAAAATTACTTAAAGTTAAAAAAAAAAAATAGATATGTAGATAAAAAGAAAACAATAGGTATATACAAGTGTAGCTGCAAGATTCGAATATTAGAATCCATACAATTTTCAGGCAATATGTAGTTTCCTAATTAACTCTTGTGTGTTATTGCTATAGTCACCATCCAAAAATATTGATTTTAGCAGCTTTTACACAGCAACTTAAAATATGAATATTTTCAATTTTAATTAATAAACCACGAAATGCTGGCTTCTCTTGCAGTGGACAAAGAGACGATGTCAAAAGTGGCATCAACATGTTTTGAGAATGGGAGATGAGAGATTGTAATACCAAGCTCTTCTTTCAAAGCCCTCACTAAGGACAACTCAATAAACGCCTCCGTAAAAGATGGATAGGAAAATTTATTAATAAAACTGGATGAAACCCTATAAAAGAAGAAGAAAATGAAGCTGAAGAAACCATGAAAATGAGAAAATTTGCTGTAGGACTCGAGCTCAGAATTTTTTTTTTCACTTTATTCCTTTTTGAACTACACTGCGATGCAAAACAATCGATCCACCGATAAAAAACTTTATTAAATAGAAAATTATTCTTAAAATTTTTACAAATAACCATATAATATATTCTATTAACTCTTAAACTAACATATTCAATAAATATTGTTGATAATTTTTGAATTTTATAAAAAAAAAAAAAAAAAAAAAAAATACTTTAGTATAATTATTCCGTTCTGCTTGAACTTCAGAAATATCTATTTTGTATATTTTATCTTTTTATCAATGACGCTTAATTCAAAATGATTCATTTCCTTTATATTTCAAATGGAATTTGGTCTTTTATTAAAACTTTATTTAAATGTAATGAGATATTGATAAAGTATGATAATTTATAATTGTATCTTTTAATTTAATTTTACTTATTTTTGTTAAAAAATTCAAAAATTTTCAACAATATATATTTAATATGTTAGTTTAAGAGTTAATAGAACAAATTATATGGTTATTTGTAAAATTTTTTAAAGTGATTTGCTATTTAATAAAGTTTTTGTTGGTGGCTCGATTTTTTTGCATCGCAGTATATAATAATCATGTTAGTTTTTTTTTTTTTTATAATGATATTGATACAAGAAGAAGTTGCACCAAGAAGGTACAACCTCTGTAGTCCGTGGTGGGCCCTTGTAACGTGAAGATAAGGGGAGTTTTAGGGATTGGGTAGCAGTCGAAGGTATCTGTGGATGCTGGTCTTGAAAGATTGAAGGTTATAAGTTGCTGGAAAGACGGTCGGGGGAAGAGAGTTCCAGTCTCTAGATGTCATAGGGATAAATGAATTGGCGAGTGCGTTTGTTCGATTACTATCTAGTATCTAGTTTAAGTTGCATCCCGCTGGTATTTGTTATTTGTATTTTATTTATTTTTTTTATTTAATGAAATTGAATGAAGATGCAGTTCCTGTGGATCTCGAAAGACCCTTGCATTACCGAAAAGAAGGGTAAATCGATCAATCAAAAGGGTGGAGTCGTAGGTGTTTATGCACCAGGGTTTTTTCATGGTTATAGGTGCCAGGAAAATCAGAGGCCGAAATAGACTTCAAGATCCTGACGAATGAAGTGATCCGGCACTTTTGCAATTTTACCGCAAAAGAGTGTTGGGAATCTGCAAAACGTGTGCTACGCGATAAGCATGCTTTGGGAGAAATTACTGACTTTAACTCATCAGAGGACATGCCGTGATAGTATCTATAAAATAGTGAAAGCGCGGAAACACTTGTTTCAGCTGAAGAATGCATGCTTCCCTAAAAAGGCCTTAAGGGATGGTTTCAATAGCATTTATAGTATACGCAGAAGTCAACTTAATTATTTCAGTTTCAAAATTTGAATATCAATAAATTAATATACTTCATTTAAATAAAACAACAAAAATATTAACCAAAAGTTTCATTTTTCAATTTATATAATTTAAATTTAAAAGTTTATTAATTGAAAATAAAAAATACGAAAGGATCGTTGAAATTAAATTACATATTATATTGAATAAAATGATCTCTGTAAATTGAACTAATAGCGAAAGTATGTTTTGTTTTTGTTCAACTTTTTTAATGTTGAGGTTTTAATTAAAGTTCAACAAATGTGGTCAAATTTTAATGAATATAAAATAAACATAATTGCTGGAATGTAATTATCCACGAGAATAGTAAAAGTTTTTTTTTATTTTTATTTTTGGAAAAGTCTAATTGGAATAAAATATGGATATATATAGGCGGTTTGCATTTTCATTTTACTTTAATAGCAAAGGATGTATCTAAGAAAGAAAAAAAAATAGCCTGGTCAATTAAAATTCTTTACACAAATGAAGAAAGAATTTTCAACTTAAAGGGCTTTCCACTAAATGAAACTTTTGAAACGTTATCACTTTGAAAAACTTTTCAAATGTAAAAGCTAAAATTGAAAGCGAATGGTTTCATGTTAATAATTAAGGAACAGAAATAAAGAAGATGAAAAATAGGATGAGAAATAAAATAAATGGGTTGTTTGAATCTCTTTTTTGGCAGATATTATCATGTTCACTATTTGGGAAAAATCGTGGCTATTATCTCAGTTAGAGCGCCGTTAACAACAGACTATTTCACCTATCCCTTCATGGTCAATTGAGAATCTAATCACAGTAATAAATTCCATTCATAGTGTGTCTTTAGAAAAACTTTTAGAGACATGTATTTTTTGGTATTATATTCCATTACCTTTAACCTTAAATTCCTAGCATTATTTTATAATGTTTTCTAATAAACAATAATATTTAGTCACCCTATTGCAAGAACTAGGTAACTCAAAAATTCATTTTTGAGATACCTGGTGGCTATTTCATGGCTAAAATACATAAGAATTGTTATTCTTAACTGTAACAATAATAAGATTGGAGTAATTTTTGGAGACGGACTGATAAGTGAATTAAGTGGATATCGATGAGGCAGTCAAAAAAAAGAAGAAGATAATTTACACTATCTCTTTATTCACAAAACCGACGTTTCGGAGGCTATTCCCTCCTTCTTCAGGGTTTCGAAAAGTCAGTGAAGGAAATCCAATGCGACATTCCCCTCTGTCTCCTCTTTCAGTGGCAGTAACAATAATATCTTGTATTTCATTCTCAGCAGAATTATAATCTAGTTTGGACTGCCTCATCGATATCCACTTAATATAACAATAATAATGTGTAGTTATATTAAGCATTTTATTCAGATAAGCACTTTAAAAATGCATGGCAGGGAATAGGTAAAACGTTTTTCGCCCATTTCTCAAGAACTTGAAAAATCGTGTTACCTAGTTCTTGTAATGGGGTGACGATTTACAAATTGAAATCTAAAAATATTAAAAAACGATTACCGATTAAATAATAATCAGTGAATTTAATTGCGGTTTCTATTTAAAGTTGTAATAAAATTCAAATAAAATGTCGATATCAAATATTTATTTATTTATTTATTTAAGCCTTTATTGAGGTACAATTTTGATAAATATATTTATACGAAGGTATTTACAATGATAATTTTTGTGGATTGATTCTATCTATAAATAACTATTTACAAATATCTACAAGTTTAAATTGTATCAGGCCCGTTTTGAGCCATTAACGCTGGGAGTGGCGTTCGTGGCTCAAAATGCCAATGCCCAAATAAAATCTTGAAATTTTTAAGCCCAATTAACTCTTTGTTCTGAAAAATATACATAGGAAAAATTATTTATTGAAATTAAAATCTGTAATCAAAACATTCTACACCAATGCCTGAATTAAAAATAGTGAGAGTGAGTTTTTGAAAAACCTTATTAATTTTAAATTTTTTTTAATTAGGACTTCCACATCTCCCCTTACAGCAATCCGATTCTCCCATACCGGATGAGTGGCTCAGGGTGTGGCCACAGCAGAACGGTATAAAAACCTTTGTATGCTGTAGGAAGGCACCAGTAACTAAAAAGAAACAAATCTAAACTTCTTAGCGAGTGGAGTTCATTTCTAAACTCACCCTAGTAAACTATTTCAGGAATTTCTAAAATAAGCGAATACAGATTAAAAAAATTAATTTTAATTTAATCTAAAGTTAGATAGTTCAAAAGATTTCTTAATGTATTTACAATGTAAAATGACGACACGTACGAAATTATTAATGATTAAATTTTTATTATCTGACCACTACCAAGGATTAAATTAACTAAAAAAAATGAAAATCCTCATATTTTAAATCTTTATATTCCCTAAATATTAGCCAAGACGTTATTTTTAATTTATAAATATTTATTATAATTTTTTCTATATATTTCTTGAATAATTTATGCCAAGTAGAACTTGGAACTCTATTAAAGGGATTTTCTTCGTTTAGTTAATCCTTTGGGATATAAACTATCCAACAGAAAAGCTATAAAACTTTTTTTTTGAAAGAATAATTTTAGCTTAAAATAGAAAAAAATTAAAGTTTCGAAGAACATCAACTCTCTTGGTAATCATATATAATGTATATATTCAACGGAATAAGCTAATATTAAAAATTCTAGGATTTAATTATAAATATGTTCAGCTAATTAATATTTTAGAAAGGTTTATTTTTTATTATAATTACAAAAAATTATACTGGTTATCTACTGGACACTTCATGTTTAAGTAAATATATATCTAGTTAGTCCTAAAAGTTTACTAGTAAATAATTTAAATGAGAACATAGTGAAGCTGATTTCAATGTTTACATTGTCGATCAATATTTTTTTTTTTTTTAATGAAAATGATGGCGTGGGTTGGCCCCCCATCGTGAAAAGAAGAAGAAAGAATTTTATGGGCTGGACGGGGGTCGAAGTTATTTGTGGATACGGGTCTTAAATAGCTCAAGGTTATAAGTCGCGGGAAAGATGGTGGCAGGGAGCGAGTTCCAGTCTCTGGAGGTCATAGGGATAAAAGAGTTGGCGAAAGCGATTGTTCGATTTTTATCCAATTTGACGGCGAAGGGTGCTGAGCGTTCGAAAACCGCGTGTTTCTAGTAAAGAGGGCGTTAGGGGGGATAGTTGATTTCAGCTCGACTGAACAGACACCGTGATAGTATCTGTAGTATAGGGAAAGGGCAGAAACGATTCTTCGGTGATCCAGGGAGTCGAGTGAGTTGGTTAGAGCCGGTCTCCCATTAGTTTAATTGCTCGGTTCTGAATCGCATCCAGTGTAACAAGTGAATGCTTGGAGGCACCCCTCCACAGATGAGGGCCATATTCGAGACAGGGACGAATTTGAGCCTTATACAGTATAAGAAGTTGACTGGGAGTCTAGACCTAAATAGGAGACCAAGCTTGTGCGCTGCAGCTTTAGCAGTGGTTGAGATATGGTCATTCCATGAAAGGTCAGACCCTAGAGTTACGCATAGCATTGAAATTTTATCCCTGAATTCTAGTGAGTTTGAGTCGAATGATATGTTTGGGAGGTTTCTGTCGACGCGCCTAGAAATAAGGCAATAAGGAGTTTTCACTGCATTGAAGTTAACTAAGTTTTGGGATCCCCAGTTTTTAAGTATGCCTAAGTCTAAATTTATTGAGGAGGCAATGTCTGCACGGTTTTTATGCGATGCAGGGGCGTTATGTAGGGTGCTGTCATCTGCGTATATCTAAATAACACGCTATTGCCTAAAACCAATGGTCAATATCCTTTTCCAAAGTTCCTATGACCCTTAAATAAGCCCTTTGGACCACTTATACAAAACTAATAATGGTAATTTTGTAGCCACAATTATAAAATTTTACCATTTCAAACTTTATTAGAAATCGACAATCTTCCACAATGAATCAGCCTGCCTATAAGAAAATCTTAAATTTCTCCTAATTGTATTGCTATAAGCAAGCTATGAAGTGTGTATAGCACTCTTAGTTATTTCCAATCTTATATATGAGAGTTCTTAGAAATGGATTAGTCCGAAGATTCTCGAATCATCTTTATTTATTCATTTTTGTATTATTTTGTATTATTACTATTTTAATAGTTCCTCAGCGAGAATAATTTTTATTCGACTAAAACTAGTCTGAACTTGCCTTTGGCATGCTTTACCTGGAAGGTATATATACCAGGCAAGGATTTCAAACCTTCTATACGCACCCTTTTTGGAAAAATAATTCATTTTATTTGCGCCTTGACACTATTCTACACTGTAGAATATCATCTTTAAATTGATTTTTTTCTCACTATAATGGATCACATTCTAGAAATTGTGAAATCTTTCAGATCCTTATGTTTTATAATATTGACATTATTAAGGTAATTTATTTTTAAATTATTACCAACCACTCTAGCACGTAAAAAGCATTATATCTCGAAAGTTAAGCAACATGTAGAACGTTTTTATTTCTTGATATGTTGCGTGTCTAATGAACATGTTAAATTTATGGGAACGCCTGGAAATCGCAGGGTATGCAACCTTAACAGTCTATCTCCTTTCGAAAAATAAATAATTGCATATGCCCTTCATTTTATAATAGGAAATTATCAATGTTAAATATCAACTGCAAATTTATAAATTAAAATATATAATGAAACTTAATTTATATAAATATAAGTATATATTAAAGGGGTCAAGCGAGAATAAAACTTCTTAAACGAGGATTCCTTTTTCCAAACTAATCCTTTAAATATTGATGTTTCGCAGAATCTTTCCTCCTTCTCAGGGCTTAAAAAAGTGAAAGGAGGAAGCTTTTTATCCATAATAACCAAAATAACAATTATTTAAAGTTCTCTACACTTGAGCTATTTTCATTTATATTTACAGATTTTTTATTTAGAGGGTTAGAAAATTAGAAAGGCGATTTTCCAATTATTTTCTAGGCTCATGGTCTCATAGTCTTCAAAATAAAAACTACACAAAACATGTTTAATATGATTTTAGAAGATCTATTCAATTCTTTTTAATCTCACGCTTTAATTATATCCGAAGAATAGCATCAATGTTTTATTATACTAATATGTAACGTTTTTTTTATTATCTCCCAAATAGAACTTAAATATGTGAGTATAAAAAAAACAAAAACAAAACTTTATAGCAGGGCTGTCCAACCCACAGCCCGCATGGGGCCCAGTACTGCAATGAATGCTACATAAAATTATAATATTCCTTAAAACATTGAGATTTTATGTACTTACTGAAAAACTTAGGATAAAATTTGACCTGATAATTTTTATTTTCTTCTAAAATATCAAGAAATAGGAAAATCTCCCCCAAAAGTTTTCGAATAATAAAAGGCAGATTTTTAATTTTTAATGTGAAAAAATATATAAATATTTCAGAAAAAATCATAATTTCGACGTATTTTGACTCCATTTTTATTAAATATAAATATTTTTCCTGTGACCATTCTGGTTGAATGTATGGAACTGCAATCAGACATTGAATTGAAAGAAAATAATAATAAGGCATCTTTATTAGAATTTTATAAAAATTATCTACCCAGAAACAAATATTGCTGGCTTCACAATATTTATTCCATTTTTGGAAATATGAATTTATGTACATATAGGTGAAGCTATTTTCAAGAATAGAATTCACTAAAAACAAAATTATAAGCTTAACTACTATCAAGTAAAAAAATAATAAAGTTTCGAATATTTAAAAATTATTTTTCATCTTATATTTCCATTTTCTAAAATATTTATTATTTCAGTAGATAATTAAAATTTTTTAAAGTTCTAAATGGTTTAAAAACAAAATCCTCAAGGAAAAGAACTCAAAAATTATTAATCTATGACATTTTTACTTCTTTGTTTCATTGTGGATATTATTATTCTTCATTTTTAACTATCTTTTTTGATTAATAAATATCAATGGAATTAGTATATTTTATATGCAGCCCGAGGCATTTGTTTTTCTTCAAATGCGGCCCGTATAAGCGAAAGGTTGGAAACCCCTGTTTTTAGAACATAATATAAAAAATAAAATAAAAAACTTAGATATATAGGAAAGTAAAATAATCCCACCACGACAATAGCTACAATTCGAATACACTGAATCCTGACCTGATAATGTTATCATATTATATTTTATTAATTGAATTGCAGATTATTATTAAGCAACGGGAGTGTTCCCATATTTTTTCCAACTAAGTCTTCATTTAATTTATTTAAAGGCAAATTGAATTTAAACAATTCTTCGCCGTGAGCGGCTTAAAGCGGCCCTTAATTCCCAAGAGCCCTCTCTAGTCTAGGTGGAGTTCGGAGGGTGGTTCTGTGCTGGTGGGTATAGAGGTGGTGTTTGTCCTAGATTCATGGCTTGGCTTGGAGATCCATCCATTCCCTTTAGCACTAAACTGGAAATAAGGCGGAGACGGTAGCGACTATAACGATAAATTCCGAGCTGATTTTAACTCTCGCTAATTGGTTGGGGCATGTCGATACCCCAACCAGCAACTCTTTGCAGACCCCACCCGTGCGTTTGCAACCCCCTCGAAGTAAGCTATGTGCCCTGGCCTCTGTGCTCTGTGTCGCCATAGGCCTGCCTGCCTCCCCGGGCTCATTAAAATTGTGCAATGTTCCTTAAGACAAGGCGCACAAATTCACTAGTATATACCAAAACTCATTTTATTATTAGTGAAATAAAAAATAAGAAGCATAATAATAATAATAAAATAAATCGAAATATATTATACTGCAATAACATTTACAAATGGAATTAAACAATATTCATTATAACGCAATACTCATTAAAAACTCTGTACTCTAGGTAAAATACAGGATCATTAATATAATTACTATATAATTGAAATCATTTTGTTTTGCCGAGAGTAGCGGTGCTATTGATTTATAATGAGAAATCAATGAGATTGTTCTCTGCTTGATCCAAATAAACATATAGGTACATAAATATATATCAAATTTAAATATCTACCTAAACATAATATAAAACAACCCAGAAAAACAGACGCTGTTATACTCCCAGTCAACTTCTTATACTGTATAAGGCTCAAATTCGTCACTGTCTCGAATATGGCTCTCATCTGTGGAGGGGTGCCTCCAAGCATTCTCTTGCTACACTGGATGCAATTCAGAAGCGAGCAATTAAACTAATAGGAGACCCGGCTCTAACCAACTCACTCGACTCCCTGGCTCACCGAAGAACTGTTTCTGCTCTTTCCCTGTATTACAGATACTATCACGGTGTCTGTTCAGTCGAGCTGAAATCAATTATCCCCCCTAATGCGCTCTTTACGAGAAACACGCGGTTTTCTAACGCTCAGCACCCCTTCGCTGTCAAATTGGATAAAAGTCGAACAAGCGCTTTCGCCAACTCTTTTGTCCCTATGACCTCCAGAGACTGGAGACTCCCTGCCACCATATTTCCCGCGACTTATAACCTTCAGCTATTTAAGAGCCGTATCCACAGATACCTTCGACCCCCGCCCAACCCATAAAATTCTTTCTTCTTCTTTTCACGATGAAGGGGCCAACCCAGGCCTTTAGGGGTTGCACCTTTTTGGTGTAACTCCTTCTCTCATCATTATCATAAAAAAAAATTAACTATTCTCCTCTTCAATTTTGTATAACTAAAAAATTAGCCTTTCATTTTTCAAATTTCTGATCCTTTTTATATCTCCAGTGAATATAAATAAATATAAAACACAGAAAACATGCTACAGTCATATTTATTATCTGTTTTCTCTCTTTGAATTTCATTTGTGTTTCTTTGATTGTGATTTCAATTTTAATGGGTTTTGTGCGAAATGTTAAATTATAAATTGTATGGAGGCAGGGACGGCGCAACCGAGGGGTCAGGGGGGTCAGCTGACCCCCTGGGAATTTGTCTAAGTACCCCCCAGACCCTCCCCCATGTAGGCCTACATCACTTTTCAAGTTTTGGCCTAAGATCGTTCCGCCGTGCCTGTATAGAGGGGAGAGTTGGTTTGTTTAATTAACTGAAGTTGGGTTCAACTAGACCCCAAACATGTCTTAGACAATAAATTTTTTCGTTTTTTTTTTTTTTTTTTATATTTTCAATTTTTGAGTTATGCAAGATTAAAGAGGAGAATAATTAATTGTATTGTTATAAATAGATGCAATCAAGAATATTTTAGTTTTTGTATACATAATATATAATTCATTTAAATTGAAAGTTTCTTTTTGCAGAGAGTAGCAAAATTTTTATAAATTAAAGGAGACAATAAAAGTGTGTGCCTTCTGTTGGAAAAATAATTTTTTAAATTTATTTATAACGAGACTATAGTTTCGAGTGCTTTGCACTCTTCATGACTTCTTCAGTCTATTACAATTTATTCACAGCAATTGATATGTGAAAGTTACAAATAAATTAATAAATTTATTTTCCCAGCAGAAGACACACTCTTTTACTGTCTCCTTTAATTTATAATTTTTTGTTTGAAACTATAGTTTCGAAGGTTATAATATTTTATCTATTTCTCATGGGTTGATTTACCCGATTGAAAATAAAAAATTCGTTTGTTTGTTATAGTAAGCTATCCACACAATCGTTTGCATCAAGAAGAACACAACCTCATTGATTTCTATTCATAATTATTATTAGTTAATATTTGAAATGAATCACTCTACACAAATCTGATTTTATTTTTTAGAAGCGTTTTGGGCTAGAAAGCTGAAAATTGGCAGAAAGCTGTAGCTTATTTTTCAAATCAAATGTGAATAAAAAAATTTCTGCTTATTAGCAGAAACCGTTCAAATGTAAAAATTCAGAAGCTAGGAATTCCAAAATGGTCTTGGTTTTAAAAACACATCCATGTATTTTGACACCTGAATGAACATTTTATGATCTTTTTTTACCATAAAGGGTGGATTAATTATTCTATTAATTAAAATTGATAAAAAAAAGATTTTTCTGGTCCAATACTATAATATGTAATAATAATTTGATAAAAAATTGATATCTAAAACTTTATGTTAAATTTATTTTCATTTATCTCTTACTGATAATTTCTTTTTTTTTTTTTTTAATAAAAATATTTTTTATATTTTCTGTTTTAGAGAATCGAGCCCACCTAGAGATAAAGAAATGCATTTAAGATAATCGGAATTAAAAACGGCATTTTATTTATTTGAGTGGCTGACATCGACCTGCAGACGCGGCAGCATTCTTCCAAGGTAAGAGCAAATCCATTAAACTCTAATTAATTTTGATACATCATTAACGCATTAATTAGTATATGTCATATTAATATTACGACATCAAATTATACACAAAACAGCCAAATCTCAGCATGAAACTTTATCTTTTATAGAAAATAGTTAAAATAACAAATGAAAAGCAAATCTTATGGTTAATATATACTAGTTAATTATAGTTCTTTATTTCAATTTTTCTTTATCCCAGTGTTTCTCAAACTTTTTAGGTTGAAGGTACACTAAAAATATCTTGAATCGTTTGTGGCACCCTATATAAAATATAAAAATATTAAAACTGTTGACAGAAGTGAAAATTTAAAACTATGAAATAACAGTGTTTTTTTTTTGAATTTCAAATTAATTTTAGTATCAAAAATTAAAATTTCATAATTTGTAAATTTTAATTATTAACATTCGTGTGGTTTTCACATCTATCGGCATTTTAAAATAATGTTGAAAATTAAGTTCATTGAAATTTATGTAAATACAAATACCATGTATAAATAAAATAAGTGTACTAGTATAGTAATTATTATTTTTCAATCAAGTTGTATTTATATTTTGTACTGGGGTTGCGCAGCCCATCATATTTTTTGAATAATAAATAAACTATATAAAAATGTATATAATTTTTGCACGGAGTCCTGATAGATGTGAAAACTAGACTAATGTTAATAATTTTAATTTACAAATGATGAAATTTTAATTTTTGATTCTACAATTAATTTGAAAATTAAAAAAAAAAATGTGTAAACTTCATTCGCATAAGCTTACGGGGAAAGTTAAACTTCTTTAGCCGTATATGTTATTGAAATATATATATATTTTTTTTTTTAAATTTTATTGAACCAATTATTTTACATGAATTAATGTATACATTGTATTTGAACTTCGACTTCGGAGATTACTTCCCCACCATTGACTGTCCTTGATCTTCTTGAGCTTGAAAACATCTTTTTAGTCCTTGTTTATAATAAGAGGAAAAAACTAATTAAATAAAAAACCTCTTTTCCGATGAGTTCATCAATAATCAATCCTCCCTCTATTGAAATCATTTAAATTTCCTAATTTTAATAAATTTTATTTGTCATTAAATATTAGTGGGTTTTAAAATATATGCACACATACATCTATATATATATATGTATCAGAGCGTGACGGTCACGCGAGTTCAGTGCTTTTTCCCCATCCCAAAAGTGGCCAACCTGCCTAAAGATTTTCACTTAAAAAAAAAAGTAATATTTGTATGATACAAAAAAAAATACATAAAAATAAGTAATTACAAATACTATTTCAAAGTTATAAAACCCATGCAATTTTAATTATTGTCAAAAACGCTCGCGGCACATTTGACAATCTCACTCGGAAGACAGGTTGAGAAACACTGGCATAAAGAGCCCAAAATCTAAACAGTTCAGTTCTCCGCATTGAAAATATAAAAATGTTGCTACAGAACAAACTTTCTAAGACGATTTCTTTTTATGAATTTAATTTTTCTATTGAATGATAAAAATGAAGAAAAAAGTAAAACTTTATCACGACCCAGTACGTTCACCAGTTAGAACAAATATTTTTTTTCACATTATTGTCTGAATTTTATTGAAGTTCAATTAAATATTCCCTTTCTTTATAACGAGTATAATTTTGATCCAAGAGCAATGCCAAATGCCAATGCCAAATGCCATTCCTAGAATAATAGAAATTAAAAATTGAATCTTAAATAGTCTAAACAGCTCTTGACTTGCATTTCCTTCGCTAAAGAAATAAATTAATTCTATTCAAGCCCTTTTTTAATTATTTTACTTGATCGGATTCTAATGAAAGAATCGCCCCCGGCCCGCCCCCCCCGCAGGGGCATGAATTAAGAAAAAAAGTGAAAAAATTTCCAATACTCGGTTCGCTAGATATAAATAGTCAACAAAAACTGAAATATTTTTAGCTTCTCTTAAATATATTGCATGTCAGGGTATGTTTTGTCTCGATGGTCGAACTAACAAGCCCAGAAAGCGTGTTTTAATACTCGGGTTCAACTCCTGGGGGATGGATCCATCTGATAATATATGCAATGTAAAAATATTTTCTTCTTACCATAAATCTGGATTTTGACCTTAAAATTTAAATTCTTTCTTGAAATCTTTTTGTTTATTGATCACAAATCATTTTTATTTATTAATTTTTTAATCTGTTTAATTATTAAAAAAAAATAATGATAATCAAATTTGTTACTCATTTAAAATCAAACAACAGTGGGACTAACATAGCATTTAATTATGCCAAATGTTTAAAATTTTAATTTAATTCGGACATTCAACATTGTAAAAACATGGTAATTATAAAAAAAAATAACAAATACTTTGTCATGTTATTAATTGGCTTTATGGTAATACATGTAATTACAATTAGGAAAATAAATTATTTGAAAGTGAATAAATAATGATTAAAACTGCAAAAAACGAATTTCTATTCAGAGTGAATTTATACGTATAAAAAATATATTAATATTAATTAATTAAATAAAGAGAGAACAATATTTTTATTGATTTTTAAAAAATGAAACATATTTTTTAGACATCTTCAAATCTTTATCAGTTAAAGCCAATCTCCCGGTTATTCGGCTATATTTACTTATAAAATAGCAGAGCCATTGCAATTCTTGTTGAGATTTACTGTTACACCCTCTAAGGTTCTATTTTGGGCATCATTAATCAACTGGAAGTCAATATAATATAAAATAATACACAAGGGATTGAGGAGTTCGGCACGCCTGGAGACCTGAATTGTGTATTCTACTAAAAATTTAAAATTTTAAGCTTTTGGTCAAAAAAGTAAACGGAAGTGTTGCTACAATGTATGTTTGTCCGTCTGCCTGAATCTCCTGTTTATCGTCTGTCCGTGCACTGATGTAAACTAAATAGAAGAAAAATTTGAAATTTAGAAATTATTATTCATAATCCAAAAAATAATAAATCGTATCAAAATTATGATCGAATGGGAGGGTTATTTGGGGTCAAAAATAGGAAAAATATTTTTCTAGCATCAGCAGAGGTATCTCTGAAGTTATTACGTTTCTGAAATTTATTTCGATTTAAAATGACGATGTGAGAGACTTCCAAAGTGGCAATTTTTATGTGATCTTTGTATCTGCGGAGCTTAGAAATGGCTTAAATTAAAATTATGAAAATAAATTCCACAAACTGATTCAAGTTTAAGCTATGGTACCCACGTACAAGTATGTACCCCGACTCCAATGGCTGGCTTTAGAAAAAACATTTATATTTATTAATTTTTTTATTGTGTGTCTAGATTGAAACATATACGATAACTCAATAACAGAGCTTGTAGCAAGTTCAATCTAGAGTTAAAATGTTTGTTATTTATGGGGGAAAATATCATTAGAATTTGGCCTTTTTACTTTCAAAAAAATGCTGGAATTAATAAAAAAAAAGAGAAGTTTGAACGATTTTGGGTAATGAGATGAAAATGCAGAATAGCAGAAAATATCGAACTGTTAATTATATATCCCGATAGTACAGTGGAAGACTTAAGTAAGACTTAAGACTCGACTTTACTCGCGATCGTTAGTCAGAACAATTTTCATTCAGGTCAAAAAATGCAAGGCGCCTCAAATAATGCAAGGGAAGGGAGCCAATAGGCAGAGGGGGGGGGGGGGGGGGCAGCTGCCCCTCTAGAAGTAAAAATAAAATCCATTATGTTGAAAACAAAAAATGGAACATATAAAAATATTTCCCCTAATTTATAGCGGCATATTTTTAAAATAATTTATAATATTAAACTTATAAACTACATATTTATTTCTATTTTATTCATTTATTTCGAACTCGCACCCCTCTCCTTCGAAATTTATATAAGCTGACCCCCCCCCCCCTAGCTCAAATCCTGGGCACACCCTAGAAGACAGCTCCTGTAAACAATTTTTCCAGGAAAATTACTAAATAGAGGATAGTCTCCCTGTCAAAAGTTTCAACTTTCTGGCCCAAACTGTTTACTGAGGAAAAATTACCAAATCATCAGAAATACAAGGAGTGCACCGTGTCTTGAAAAAGTTTTCACTTTTCTCTTAAATCGTAAGGTTTCAAAAAATTATCTTTATTAGTTGAAACGCTATTATTAGGAAAAGTGTTCCGCTCGGGTTTAAATTAAGATCTCTCAAGAGACCTGGTGCAATCGACCCTGAGAGCCATTCAAGTCCCGGGGTTTTCTATTGTCCAATTAAGAAAATCTAAGGAGGCAGCCATCAGTCACCCGCAGAAGGGTTAAGCAGAGGTAACCAAGAAATGGTCTCAATGAACCTCTCGACCTCACTAATCCATCCCATGTGCTTTCTCTTTCGTTCTTCCGGTCTCCACTCGAAAACCCTTTTTTGAGGGTGGTTCTTGTACCAAGGGGGTTGTTTGCTGGCACCCTTTAACCTCATGGTTGTCAGAGTGAGAGGCATTTAGCGCCTTGCACGAAACACCTTCATGTCTTTAGAAGCTCACTTCAAAAACACTCTATTCGACTAAACAGATTGGTTAGACGCCACCAAACCTCGGTTATCTCTCTCTATCAAACCGTAAGACTTGTTTAAAAAAACACCCCCCGACGCATTCACCCCGTCAAGAGAAAATTAAGCTACAAAGCCTGATTTTAATCATTTTCTTCGTTTAATTTAATTTATTGACGCTTTAGATGTTAAACAAAAAGCGTTTTATCCAAACGACATGAGATGTTATCGCGCACGTTGGCGATTTAAGGGGGAAAAAAAGAACTAGAACAATAAATTTTATATTTCTTAAAACGTTTTTCTGTTTTTTTTTCTTCATTGAAATTATTCTATTACATGCAAATTTTTTTATATAAAATTTGAGACTAATTATTCAAACAAAAATAAAGAATTTTAAACGAGTTTTAATCAAATTAATTAATATGATTTATTATCAAAGCGTAGCTTTTATCCAAAGGAAAATAGAAAAAATAAATATATTGATAATGTATGGTAGGTACATAGAAAAAAAAATTAAATTTTTTAAAATTTGGAAACACTTATTTTTAAATATAAAACTAAAGATTTGAATAACTCTTTTTTAAATAGAAAAAATCAGCTCGGGTTAAAATTAATCAATTAATCAATTAAAAGAGAAAGAATTTAATTTTTAGGACATGACTGCCAGGAAAGCATGTTAGTTCTCAGGTTCGACTCCTGAAGGGATGAATCGCCTCTGATATCGCAATTTAAAAATATTTCTACTTAAATCTTATAATTTGTCCTAAAAATTAAATTCTTTCTCTTTTAATATAAATTGGTTAATTTTAACCCGAGCTGATTTTTTGAAAAACATTCCAATTATTTTCAAAAACAAGATGCTCAAATCTTTAGTTTTATATTTAAATAAAAAGTGTTGTATGGAAAAGTTTTTTTCATTTTAAGCTGAATTTTTTAATTTCCGTTAAGAAGAATGAAGTAAAAAATTTCTTTGCTTATATTTTATATTGCGATCCAGAGAGAGCTTTTTTGTCTCGAGGGAGTGAGCTGACTGCCCGGAAAGCATGTTAGTTCTCAGGTTTGACTCCTGAGGGGATGAATCCCCTCTGATATCGCAATTTAAAAATATTTCTACTATTATAAAATCTTAAAATTTGTCCTAAAAATTAAATTATTTCTCTTTTATTTTCATGCGCAGCAGACAACTAAAATTAAAAACACGGTGTAATAAAATAAAATATTCTTACATAAAGTCAACTTTATCATTGTTATATCAGTATTATGGCACGCTTTTTGAATTACGGGAGATTTTTATTGAATTCTGGGAGCCGGAAGACTTTCGAAATTTATCGGAAGTTTCCGACAGAATTACGTAATTCCGGGAGGACTAGCAACCTTATTCAGAGACCATCCTTGCTGTTTCTGACACTCTGTTTTTGTTTCTTTCCTGTTATTTAATTACACAGATTTTTTTGCATCTTTTTTAAAACCAGACGCTTATTTTTAATGATCTTCAATTCTTAAGAAAATACCTATCTCAAAATGCAGTGCGTAATAAAAAAATCTAATCAATATAGCAAAAATATTTTTGTGTCACACCAGATCTAAAATCTCTAAATATCAAGAGCTATGGTGAAATCCTTTTTTCCGGTTTCGAGGGCTTATTGCATATACTCTAGTACAGTGTTCCGCAAAGTGTGTGCCGCTGCACACTGGTGTACCGCGGAAAAATATCAAGTTTTGTGAAGATAATGCACCTAGCCACCATAGCTGGGAGTTATGCGCATAGGAAGAAATGAGAGGAGCCTTAATAGCGATTGCTCCAAATTTTATCTGTCGCCTGTGCTCAGTTAAGCAGGCTCACATTTCTCATTAAACATATTTTCATAACATATTGATTTTAATAATAAATAAATAAAGAGTGTTTTTTTTAGAGGTTCACAATTTTAAATTAAAATAAAACAAAATTTTTTTTAATATCAATGAAACTGGCTTTATTGGAAAATTAATTTTATGCCATTAATGTTTGAAAATGATTTCAGCCATGTGGCCCCCGCGGCGTAGATGGCGCAATCTGGATTTCCAATTTTCACACACTTTTCCCAGCAATTGCGGCCGTATTTCGCCAATAATTCGCCAAATGTTGTATTCCAAGTGTTCAATCGTCTTTTGGGATATGTCAAGTCACTTGTCTACGCCGATAAACCAGAGACGATTGAACACTTGGAATACAACATTCTGCGAATTATTGACGAAATTCGGCCGCAATTGTTGCGAAAACTGTGTGAAAATTGGAAATCCAGATTGATCCATCTACGCGAAGCCGCGGCTGTCACATGGCCTAAATCATATTCAAACATTAATGTGATAAAATTATTTTTCCAATAAAGACAGTTTCATTGATATTAAAAATATTTTTCTTTGTTTTATTTTAATTTAAAGTTGTTAACCTATAAAAAAAACACCCTTTATTAAATAAGCATTGGTTTTATTTCTTTGGTGTACCTCTAAAATTTATTGATTTGGTAGGTGTGCCTTGAACACAAAAAGTTTGCGGAACACTGCTCTAGTATATCACATGCATACTTTCGAATTCCATAATGTTTGCCGAAAATTAATTTGTCAGATCGAAGACTTGCTCGGTGATTAATTCTAAATAGAGCTGATAATATAATTATATGAAAAACTGATGATTCTTGCCACTTTTCTGGAATTTCGTTTAAAATTAAAAAAAATAAATAATAATAAAACTCAAGATAATGTTTTTTCGATTTTCCACTTCTTATCAATAGATTCTGTTAGTTCACGATGTAAAATTTAAGTTTTTTTTTAGAAAATCATAAGATGGTGTCACATCTATTAAATCCGATGGAATGGAATATTTTTAATTATATGTCAGAAGGGTTGTTTTTCACTCCCCGAGTGCCAGTAACAGCAATCCGGGCTATCTGGCTCACCTCTCTGAAATATATAAACGCGTTAAATATTTTACTCAAAAATTGTTATTTTAATTTGTAAAATTTCGCAATCTAGTGATTTTAAATTTAAAATGTAGCCATGCCAGATAATTTAAATAAAGGTCGTTGAGTGTTTCGAATTTTGAAGAGATTCAAAATTCGAAGGGCAATGGAAATAGATGATAATAGATTCAAGTTTTCTTAGAAAATCATAAGATGGTGTCATCTATTAAATCCGATGGAATGGAATATTTTTAATTATATGTCAGAAGGTTTGTTGAACAACTCTTCTGACATATATAATTAAAAATATTCCATTCCATTGGATTTAATAGATGACACAATTTTATGATTTTCTAAGAAAATTTGAATCTATTACCATTGGTAAATTGAAATCTTTCATAAACTTTAAGTGTATATTTAAGGGAATTGTTCAACGAAGCAATTTTCAGAATAAGTATTTTTATATTCAAATAGCCCTAATTGCAAAAAATAATATCCTCATATTTTAAATTTGTTTATTAAAAATGGAATTATTCTTTTTTATTTAAGTGAGAAAGGAGAATGAGATAAGCGAGAGAGATATTATGAATTGAACCTGGAGGTCATCGTATAAACTAGTAAGTCTTTGAACGGACCCGCCTTCCTTTTATAAAGATACTCTATATATTCGAATAACGTTCAATATAGAGCAGGTTAAAAATGTTGGAAATTGGACTTTTTTTTGCTCCGCCTTGTATGGGCAAATGGGAATGGGAGTCCCGCGGCGGCCTTATATCAAACCTTATTTGAAAACGCACAGGGCTCAGGACTCATAACTCGGCTCAACGAGGCATAAACACACATCGTCTTGAGGGTCCACACGCGATTGAAAACACCCTTTTACCCCACCGCCCTACGCCCTGCCGGCCTTTTTCTCTTTCCTTACCATTAAGAAAGTAACAGAGGCGTACAAATAACAAAGAAATGGGAATAGAAATAAAAAAAACAACTTATAATGAGCTTGATATTTAAGATAAAAGAAAATCATTTCACCATCAAGATGAATATTTTTCATGCAAGTTTTCACACAAGTAATTTTATAGAAATTTTAGCTGGAGCTAATTTGTCTATTCGGATGCAAGACGACTTGAGTGAAAACTTGAATTTCAACCAATACACCAACTTATATTAAAACTTGGGTCTTACATTAAAAAAAATTTAATAAATAAGATTGAAGTATTTTTTATCATCACAACTGTTTTTTTTAAATACGATTAATACATATAGATAATATACATTTTTTTTAATCAAAAATATTTTATTCACTTTGAAAAGTCAGTGAAGGAAATCCAATCCGACATTCCCCTCTGTCTCCTCTTTCAGTGTGACAGTAACAATAATATATCGTATTTCATTCTCAGCAGAATTATAGTGTAGTAATGATTTGCTTCACTGACTTTGCAAAGTGAGTAGAATATTTTTGAATAAAAAAAATAAATATATATATATATATATATATATGTATATTATGTGTTAATTGTATTTAAAAAAAGTTGTAATGATACTTTTACTTATGATGGCCAAATCCCATTTTAATTGATTACAGACCCTGAAGAAGGAGGGGAAAAACCTCCGAAACGTCGGTTTATGAATAAAAAGATAGTCTAAATTATTTTCTTTTTTTGGACTGCCTCAATATCCACTCAAATATAATAAATTACAATGAATGTATAAGGCTCAAATTCGTCCCTGTTTCGAATATGGCCCTCATCTGTAGAGGGGTGCCTCCAAGCATTCTCTTGCTACACTGGATGCGATTCAAAGAGAGCAATTAAACTAATAGGAGACCCGGCTCTAACCAACTCACTCGACTTCCTGGCTCACCGAAGAACCGTTTCTGCATTTTCCCTGTGCTACAGATACTATCACGGTGTCTGTTCAGTCGAGCTGAAATCAATTATCCCCCCTAAAGCCCTCTTTGCCAGAAACACGCGGTTTTCGAACGATCAGCACCCCTTCGCAGTTAAATTGGATAAAAATCGAACAAGCGCCTTTCGCCAACTCTTTTATCCTGGACTGGAACTCGCTCCCTGCCACCATCTTTCCTGCGACTTATAACCTTCAGCTCTTTAAGACCCGTATCCACAGATATCTTCGACCCCCCCCCCCCCCACCGAGCCCATAAAATTATTTCTCCTTCTTCTTTTCACGATGGAGGGGCCAACCCAGGCCTTTAGGGGATATACCTTTTTGGTGTAACTCTTTCTCTCATCAATTTCATTAAAAAAAGCCTCAATTGGGGCTGTAGCCTGGTCGGATTTCAATTTGTTCGGATTAGCCGAATGCTGGTGGTTTGGATGTCTTATTGAAGAACATGGTTCTCTTTCTATCCTTGAGAAGCTGAAGAAAGTTACAATAAAAGACGTTATTTACTGGGTTGCAGAATCGTGGCAAAATACAAGTGTGAACTTACTGCGGAGATCTTGGAAAAAGCTTTGGCCTACCATCGAGCTTGAGAAAACACCTACTCAAACTTAAATTTGTCAAAAAAAAACTCGTTCGGATTTCCCGGGCGTTCAGATTAGAGGGGTTTCATTGTATTTAAAAATTACTAATCATTGCAATATTGTATTTTTAATCGAGAGCACGGTATAGTGATTTATAATTGGTATGTCCTACCCATCTCCATATATCAATGGGAATGACTGAGTGTGCTCGATTTGACTTACAAGTAATTAAAATAAGATGTCTCAACTGCTCTCTCATCTCAAGTTGGCCGGGCTGGCTGGCTTCAATTAATTGGGGTCATTAGGGGCTCGATTTAATTACCCCATGAAGAGAGATGGGGTTCGAGTGGTTGACCATTCGGACTTGGGATCTCTCACCCTTCCAAACATTTACAGCAAGGAGGAAAAGGGCGGAGAAAAACAGATCCGACGGTCCATGTTTGGAAACCACCATTGGCCCCCTAAGCTATTTCATCCAATTGGATGCACTACATCAAATTTGACTATCATCTCGATAAATAGATATAAATATGTCCATGTGTGGGTAGAAACGATTTATTATTCAATATTTACAAACATTTTATAAAATAACATTTCTATCTTGTTAACAGACATTTGTTTTGAAAGTTGATGTTTTTGTCTCGATAAAGTTGTTAAAAAGAAGGACATGACATAAAACACTTAATCATACTAGCATTCTGTTATGCTTCTTATGATCCTTTTGTTTCTATATAGAGAAATGTTTTTTGATTTTCGAATCGTCATTTATTCAAAAGGCAACTTTCCTTCCGATTGACATGATGGTACTCGTTGACCTGACATGTTTTACTTAATAAAACAGGCTATTTTTTTGCGCCCTACAACGGTTACCTAAAGAATAAGATAAATCAACAAAAATATAATATTTATATTTGTATTTGTTGACACTCATTAAAACACTGTGAGGGGATTAATTTAAAAGAGGAAAATTACTAAGGTGACTGCAAATAAGACGATATTGTAAGTGAAAGTCGTGTGATGCACATAGCAGATTTTAATTTTAATTGAAAGTAATGGAAGGCAGCCCAGGGGTGGTGAGGAAAGAAAAAATTAACACATATCCAAATAAGGTGTAATTTATTGGATTCCTTCCTCCTTTTCATTCAAATCGACGTTTCGGGGGATTCTTCCCTCCTTTTTCATGGTTTCAAGGGGTCAATGAAGGAAACAAATAAAATGCTTCCTTCCTCTCTCCACAGCAGTGTTTAAAACTTATTTCTTCCTTAGAAAAAGCATAGAAAAACATTTTTTTTTTCTTTTTCTTAATTACTAACTAATTACTGCTGTGGAGAGAGGAAGGAAGTATTTTATTTATTTCCTTCATTGACCTCTTGAAAACCTGAAGAAGGAAGGAAGAATCCTCCGAAACGTCGGTTTGAAAGGAAAGGAGGAAGGAATCCAATAAATTACACTTTATTTGGATATGTGTTAATTTTTTCTTTTCTCACTAGCCCTGGGCTGATTTCCATTACTTTCAATTAAAAATTAAAAGTTCTACCAGTCCGTCGAGAAAATTTCGTGCAAATTAATTTTAATTTTTAGTGAGGTTGACCGAGTGGTGGAGTGCTAGCACAGGTTCAAATCCGATTCGCTGCAAATATTTGACCGGCTATAATCTGATGGAAAAAGCAATGGGAAACCACCTCTTTCGAAAAATTTTCCCCAGGAAAATTACAATATATAGAATACTCTCCTTAGTAATCCAGTATACTTGAAAAAGAATATCTCTAAGTAATATAGTCTTGTTATTAGATTTTCATTTTCCAAGATACCCTGGTCCTAACAAAGAGGTTATGAAAAATGCCCGGTTGTATGTATATGTGTATGTGAGCTATCAATGTTCAGGATATAGATTATAAATCGGTGCCCAACCCCCCCTAGCTACATGATCCCCCCAGATTCATGAAAATTAACCCTACCACCCCCCAAGTTTCATGAACAGTAAGCCCCCAAACCCTTACAAATAAAGGAACAACAGTAGATCTACTCTAAAAGTTCTTCCCGCGGAAAAGATATTGCTATATTTCGCTGTCATTACAACTTAAGACCTGCTAGTGTTACATTATATTTTATTCACTTCTAAAGAATTAGAAGCCGTTTTTATTACCTTTGGTTGAAGTTATAAAACTGGATCGTTTTTATTTTTAGCATATAATGCTAATTTTGCAACAGTTATCAACCCCTCCCCTTAGAAATTTTAATGAAGCACTTTGTGAGATTATAGATTATATATATGGATTCCTCCATTTTTTATTCAACAAGAGAAAATAAATTATCAATAGATAAAACAATTAAATATATATAATTATTTAAAACTTTGATGGTTTTCAGATTATTTCAAAAATAAATTTTTAAAAAATAACCAAATATAATTATAATAATAAATTGTAATTATTATGATCAATGGCTATTATGTCTCATCACTACATCATTATTGATCGTTATTGAGGAAACTATCTCTGAGAACAATTTCCCTAGGGAACTTACTATGAAGAGGATACTCTCCATAGTAATTAGTAATTACCAAAGCTCGGGATTGAGTATGGTACTTGAACAAGAGAGCATCAAAAGAGCCCAAGCACAAATGACAATTTTCTGGTATTACGGTAAAGTTACCATTGTGATACTTTTTAGGAGTCCATAGCCTATTATCATCAATATAATGTGTGTCTCTCTGTCAGAGCATTGTAGTATGTGTACTAAATAATATACAAACTTGAAATTTACAAGACATACGTAATTATTTAAGTGCAAGGTTGCCTTCCAATTTTGGTGATTTTGAAATTTTTTGATAACAGTTTTAGTTATTAAATAGAGATGGCACGGATATGCAATTTGATAAAACAAATATGCTTGCCAAATTCTAGCTCACTAGATACAACCATTTGATTTCTCCCCATGTGACAATTCGATTTTCTACATTTTACAACCAAAATTTCTGAAGCTTATGAGGCCAAAATCTAATCAGTTATAGTTGTTAAAAATTTACAAAAAATTTAGCACCAGAACGAACTTTATATGAGCTTTTGTTTAGTTCTTTTTTTATAGTTATTCTGGATATCGAAATACAGACATTCAGACACAATAGAGACAGAAAAAATCAATTAATTTTCTTTTTAAATATGATAAAGCAAAAAAAATTTGAATGAATACTCTTAACACCCAAAGAGAACGTCCCGAAAAAATATTAATTTTTTCTCAAAAAGCATAATTGTCAAACATATTACCTTTCAAAGAAATATAAAATATGCAATTTATTATGGGAATTTTCCGAATAAATTTTTTGATTTTCCTCACTGAGCCTCCCGAATATGGTCATAACACTAAAATATATCCTAATTCGTTCTCTCTCTGTATATAATAATAGTAAGTAAGTTCCCTTGTAAATTTCAAAGGTAAATAGAATCCCAAAGGAATAACCACAAGCCTATAACTTTAATAATTCCGCTCAACTCAATTGGGAAATAGAATTAAAGCGACTTTATAGTAAATCCATAAAGGGCATTCATCCATTCTAACAGGCGAACTGAAGAAAAATCTCTATATTACTTATAAAGAAATCAGAGAATTTTTTTCTTTAATCTTTTCAGTTATAAAATAATTTTATTATTTGCTCGCGCCGTTAATCTCTTCTCTCAGATATTTTATTATTATTTTTTTTTCACTCTTTCTTTTCGTTTTTCAGTTACATTTACGATTGGCTGATCATTTCAATTAATTCGCATTTAATACCCGGCAATTATCATAAAATATGCATTGGCGGATTTAAACACTCGTATAGATTAAATCAAATTCCAACCTTTATATTTATAAATAATTTAGTAAGATGTGTATTGCACGTTGAATTGAAAGAGATAATAATTTATTTAACTCTTCAATGACGAACTAACATGATTATTTATCATTTTATCAAATATTATTATAAATAATCTTATGAAGTAATGAACATATGTAATATTTACATTAGTAATATTTAAACATTGCAGCTCAGATTTTGATAAATAAAAAATTTTAATTTTTTTTTTCTGGAAAAATAGAACTAGTCTTTTCCATTTTGGTTTATTAACGCCCCAGGATGCATTTTCTAAGGGAAGCAACAAGGTCTTGGCTTACTCTATGTTTCGGAATCTTTGATTTTGGATCATTTTGAAATGACCTTGAAAATTTCCTAATATTATTTTAATTTATTAGTTTAGAAACTTCTGACGCGATTACGAAATTGTTAAATTATTTTTGATGCTTTTTAAGAATCACTCTTTAAGCTCTCTTCAAGGCTTAAATTTTTAAAAGAAATGATCGTAATCTGGCCACATATCATATCACACATCTTATCATTCATTTTCCAATTCGTGGGTTTTTTCAAAGTTTTTCCACTAAAATTTAAAAAATGATGAAAAAAAAAAATTTAAGAAAAAAATAAAACCGATTTCAAAAAATTAAATGCAACAAACAAAATACACTAAAAGGTATAAAATAATTATTATCTTATTTAGTTACAACTAAACTACGAAATAGTAACATGAAATTACTTTTTTAAGTCGGTGCCAAACAAACTATACCTATAAGCGAGAGTGCCAACAAAACGTACTAAGTAAGATCCGTCGAGTGCGATTCATAAAAGGTATATGTTTGGCACCGACTTCAAAAAGTAATCTCATGTTAATATTTCGTAGTTTAGTTGTAAGTAAATAAGATAATAATTATTTTATACCTTTTAGTGTATTTTATTTGTTGCATTTAATTTTTTGAAGTCGGTTTTATTTTTTCTTAAAAATTATTTTTATTTTTCTCTTTTTAGTGATGTTATTAATAGTGATCATATCATAAAAACTTGACCAAATTAATATGGCACCATCATTAAGATACCCCCTTCCCAATAAAAAAAGAACTATCGAAATCGGTTCATAAACAAAGAAGTTAGTCCTGAAAAAACCTAACAAAAAAGGTCTAATACCTATAAAAAAAATGGGACCAATCGGAAGGTAGACTGGACCCAATGCAAAAACTTTTTTTAAAATCGGTTCACAATTGGCGGAGATATGAGGTAACATAGGCACAAAAAAAATCAATCGAATAGTAAACCTCCTCCTTTTTTGAAGTCGGTTAAAAAGATATTGTAAATATGGACATGGATAGGGTGTATATGGTATGTAAATTTTAAATTGGAAATAAAAACATTTAAAATAAATAAATAAACTAGAAACAAATATAGAAATTTTATATCTTTTCATTGTTATAATTTCAAAATTCCATTCCCTAAATTGAGTGGATGAGGGTGTCTGAACCCCGTTTCCTCTACCATTCTTGGTTTCAATAATGGAATCTGTCATGATATTTTACAACTAGCTTGGGTGTTTTTTTTACCTTATTTGGCTCTGATCGCCCCAACAATTAAAGTACCTAGTCTTTTTAGGATTCCGAAGAAAAGTGAAACGAAATCATATTGGTGTCAATACAATGGCTGTTGGTATGTATGAGTTATGTGGTTCATAAAATTAATAAGATTTCAGACTTTAAATTTATTATTGTGACTTAGTATGTGTAACAGTCGAAGTTTGTTCAGCAGGTCACAGTAATGAATTAATTCGTTTTTTTGTATTATTTCCGTTTAATAAAGTGGATTTAAAACATATTTTCAAGCATTATTTTTTAAATAGGTAGGTGTTTTTGTTTGAATGATAACTTAAAAGAACGTAAAATCATACAAAGTTGGTTCTGGTGCCAAAATGTTGTTTTTTCTCTCAAATGTATAATTACTTGAATTCTGGACGTTTCACTTTTAAAACTTTTGATTAAAAAAATCATGGTATTAGAAAAAAA